>JAHFWL010000290.1:0-120280 GCA_021292165.1 Shinisaurus crocodilurus | reverse complement strand
CTGACATATCACAAATGCCAAGGGAGTATGGACCATATTTATTTCCAGGACATGGATTATTACAAATATTTGAGATATCCAGAACCTCACCAATGAAGGAACTATAATGCATTCCCAAATGTTTTGTATTATTATATACCTGCTATATTCTTCCTTTATGCCTGTTTCTCAGAAGGTATGAAGTTTGAAAACTCTGCTCCAGAAGATAGTTGCTATTATAGCTAAGATACGGAGGGAGGGAGAAGATGGGTGGCTAAATTCTGGCCCCCTTTATTGTCACCTGGTGAAGATTTTTATTTATTTCTTAATTTATTAATCGCCCATCTGGCCGGTCACCCGGAGGCCAGCTACATAGACCGCTATGCTAACTCCGTAAGTTCGATTCTCTGATTCATAGTTATTCCTGTATTACGCTAAGATGATCGGTATTCCTCAAATGGGATGACACCATCTATCTGCTCAACAGGTACACTAGTGTACATGAGGATTTTGGACTGGGGCCACTGCATCTCATAATATGGTTTTTACATTCCCCATCTCTGCTGCGTCTCCTAATGAAACCCAATATTGCATTAAAAGCAGCAGTACTCTATTTTAGTACAGAACTGTCACTTTACCTTTATAGATTTTCTAGTTTGGATGTACAACCACTTAATCAAGGGTGGGGGAGAGAGGGGAGGCAAAGTGTGTAGTTTAATAGCCACTGCAGAGAATAATTGTTATTGCTGCATCATTAACAGCTGTCTTGTTTATATAGCATTCTCAGGGGTATTTGCATTATTCAGAGGAATGAATGCAAAAGATAGAACATTTTTATGCTTGTCTATTCTTTGGCTGTTAAGAGGAAATAGCGGGGGGAAAGCTCATCATTTTGGAAGTGTGTGTTTTAACAATGATGCTATTATTTGAGGACACATTGTTATCTAAATCTCATACATGATGTGATGAATGTTTCCCTAGGTGTTAAACTACTGAATCATCTGTCACTTTGATATAGGGAGTAGACGACAAAATGGATTGACTTGTCCATCAAAATGTGTTTGAAGAAAACTTCAGTGACTTCTCCAGTAGGAATGACACTGGCCAATGTAGAGCAAAGGTAATGTAGAAGTTACAAAATTCAGACAAACTCCAGTCACTTACGCAAGACAATATATCTGGCACTCAGTGAAGATGTTAACTGCATGGACAAACGTAGATTGTGAAAAATAAGCACTGCATGATCATGTTTGCATGGTTTTACTTAGTGTGCTACACCATACTCGTAAATCAAACTGCTAAATAGAAATCAATAATAACAACAACAAATAGTGATACTTATCATCATTATGACAGGTGGTTAGGCCTTATAAAACCTGTAATTTGAACCACATATCCCAGGCAGTCCCTTGTTAGTACAATCTGTTTGTCAGATTTTCTTCTTCTTTTTGGGGTGTGTGTGAGTAAGGCAGAAACACATATTAAAAATCCTCTTCTTACAGCACGATCCTAGGCATATCTACTCAAATTAAGTCCCACTGAGTCAGTGGAAACTCACTCTCAGACAGGGATGTTGAAGAGTCCTTGGTTTCGAGTCACGAGTCGAGTCACGAGTCCTTGGACCCGAGTCTCGAGTCCGAAGTCCTTGGTCCAAATGGTGACTCAAGAGTCCCGAGTCCCAAGTCACTCCGAAAGCTGACTCCACGAGTCCCTATTAAATCCATGGGGGGTTTTCCCAACAAATAAGGCTACTTCAGATGTGGGGCTTAAATAAATTCTAGGCATAAGTGTGCCTTTTTATTTCAAAACTCTGCAACTGATTTTGGCAAGAACAGACCAGGCAGACAAACCCAAAATAACCAGGCAGGCAGAGGAGGCAGGGAACCCCAAAGCAGGTAGGCAGAGGCAGCCAAACCCAAAATGTCAGAAAGGTTGCATTTTAGGAAAATGATTTAAAAAAATAAACTTGCTGTACTTCCTAAAACCTATCTTTGTTGCATTTGAGGAATACAATTTTGGAACACGAGTCCTTGGTCTCGAGTCCCGAGTCGAGTCTCAAGTCCCATTAAAAATATTGGGACTCAAGTCTGACTCGAGTCAGAGGGGGGACTCAGTCCGACTCACGAGTCGAGTCCTGGAGTCCGAGTCCCCATCCCTGCTCCCAGATAAGAGTGTATAAGACTGAAGCCTTAAAACATAAAATCTCCAGTGGGCCTGTTGTTGTACTACAAACAACCTGACAGCTCATTCTCCACAAGTACTTTCGCCAAAAAGTTGTTGCTGCTAGCAAAATTCTTCACTTACCCCAAGGTATCCTGGAAATCTTGCTCTTAACAAGGGCACAATCTGGCCAGTGTTAAGCACTTTTAGGTCACATTCATTTCTGTGAGAGACATTTCAACACAGTTCATTTCGTTCGTTATTAATTACATTTATATCTGTCTTTCGTCTAACGGCCCAAGGTGGCATGCATGATGATTCTCAGTTCATCATTTTATCCTCACAACAACCTTGTAAGGTGGCTTAGACAGGGATTGGCAGGCCCAAGGTCACCCAGTGAGCTACAAGGCTGAGATGCAAACCTGTGGCTTCCCCAACCTTGCCCATCACTCTGCTACACCTGACACCACCATGGAAACTAGTTGAGCTGGTTTGCTTAAGGACATTTCTTAAAGATGAAGCCATGGTGTGCTTTAGCTGGTTTAAAGTGATCTCCGAAAGAGAGGTGGGGGGGAATCCTCCATAGTAGCACATTATAGGAATTGCTGGAGTCTTTTTCAAAATTGGTGTGTAGGTTGGTCATAATAGCCCAGCAAGGTGGTACATTAGATCACAGACATAGTCCTTCATGGTGAAAAGGGATTTGCACCCAGGACTTTGGGACCCAGGTTGGAGAAAGGAGCCCCCTTGGGGCTTTTTGGGATCACATAGCCAGAGTCCTGGGTCTGGAGGGGGGATAGCGATTCATGGGAGCAGCCTTCAGTGTGTGCCCAGATTGGGTGGAAGCAGGTAGTAGTACACCACGCCTGGCTCAGGGCAGGCTCAGGGCAGGCTCAGGCTCAGGCTCAGGCTCAGGCTCAGCCTTAACTTGGCAGGCTAGGAGGTTGCAAGGTGACTTCTGCTTCAGCCAGTTCCTGTACAGCTGCCAGAGCCCAGCCCCAGTGTGCTAGTGGGCTTTATAGTTCACAGTCAGAATCTGATCAGAAGTGGTCTGGAAGGGTTTGGAGCCCAGACCAGTAGTGTGAAGTCTGGGGTCTAAGAATTTGGACTCATGTAACGACAAGAGGAAAGGGGAGGGGACTGGTTTGGGCCTATTCAGCCTGTGGAATGTGAGAATCAGTGTGAGCTTATCTCTTGTCAGTTTTTCTCAGAGGAAAGCAGGTGCTAGTTAAGTTACTCCCGTCCAGCTGCCACCTTTGACCTTGATAGTGAAGGAAGCTAGCAGGCTTTCTGTGAAACTAACAAAAGAGGTGCAGGGTTTTCAGAGGTGTCATACAGGCTGAAGCGTCAACACAGGAGGGCACAGGCCAAAATTCCTTGTCAGTTAGTTATTCAGGAGGACTATCACAGCCATACCTTTGCTTTTAAGCAGATGCCTAGGCTGAGGGCATTTGCTAGGAACATTCTTGTCTTTACTGCCCCAAATCCTCTTTTTGTACTTGCTACCATCTGAGCATCTTGAAGCACTTGTCATGTGGAATCACCATCAAGTTTTGGCCCTTGTCTCTTTGAACTGTGTATTGACCAGAACCTGCTATGGAAAGTATTGTTGTTATTTTCATAGACCTTGAATTCTTGTTTGCTAAGAATTGCATCTTCAGTGTCAATTAGCACAGAGTGCCTGCTGGCCTGGACTGATCCTGACTCTTAGACTTTTCCGTGACTGGACCCATATAGTGTGGAGATACCAAAGTGGAAGCTATAGTCATCGAAAACTCTGCATTGAGGGATTGCTCTGGACTTATTCTTGAACCTATGTCTTGGCTCCTGGATTTGATAGGCCTTGACCCATGTAGCACGGAGGATCAAATGAAGATTTCAAGGTTGGACTTAATCTCTGCATGTGTGGATTTGTTTAGGTCTTTTTCTAGATCCCTTCTGTTTGAATGCCTGGGATGGATTACGCCAGGAATCATTTAAGGCCCTTGTCCTGTATTTGGAAACTCTTGTCTTTGATTGCCTGGGATGGCTTATGCCAGGAATCTTTCGAGCCCCTTGCCCTGTATTCTGAGCCATAGAGATTGCAATGGGGAAACCAAGTTGTATGGATCTCTGAGATGGTTATAGTTATTAGCTTTTGATAGTTTTGGAATTACATATGGAACCTATAGTTAATTGCTATTGGCTATATGGTTTCTGAAGAGTGTAACCAGTGTGGTGTAGTAGTTAGAATGTTGGACTGGGACTCAGGAGATCCGGGTTCTAGTCCCCATTTGGCCATGAAGCTCACTGGGTGACCTTGGGCCAGTCACTGACTCTAAGCCTAACTTACCTCACAGGGTTGTTGTGTAGATAAAATGGAGAGGAAAAGAACCTTGTAAGCGGCCTTGGGTTTCTTGCAAGAGGAAAAAAGGTGGGATATAAATGTAATGTAATAATAATAATTAAGCTTTTACCATAGGATTGTCTGCAACAAAAAAGTCTCACTGATTTGGGTTGTCCTGTGTCAGAATGCCAGACTCAGAGTGACTGGGTTCAAATATCATGATAACCCACACTCAAGGGTTGAGTATGGGTTAAGTGTGGGTTGTTGTTGAATTATGGGTTCTTGTCTAAATGTGGGTTATCGTGTTGTCTGAACTCAGGTGGGCTAACAAACCATGGCTTGTTAATCATGAACAACCCATGAAGAGAACCCATGGTTTGTTGTTGGGTTGTTAACTATGGGTTGCTCACAATGGTTAGTTATCTTGGCTGGGTTCAAACAACACGATAACCCATGCTTCAACAACAATCCATGGTTCAACGGTAGCCCACACTCAACCCATACTCAACCCTTGTTGCTTGAACCCACCCAGTCACTGTGTGCCTGAAGGATCAGGCCCATGACAACAGCTGATACTCTGCACTGCAGATCTCTTTTTGTTAACGTTAATAAAGTTGTGGCCCTAATTTACCCAACATATATGTTTCACCTCTTTATCCTGTCTATGGGCACAGAAGCTCTGCACCCTGGTCGTTTGAAAACATGCACCAAGTGAATTAAGACCCCCGCATCCCACTATTGTAGTTTTCAAATTACAAGAATGCAATCTTATGCACATGTACCTGGGAGCAAATCCCATTGAACTGAAGTGGACTCAAGGGGGCTTAATTCTGAGCAGATATGTATAGGACTCTGCTGTAAATATCCATATATATATATATATATATATATGTGTGTGTGTGTGTGTGTGCATGTGTGTGTGCATGTGTGTGTGTGTGTATATATATATATATATATATATATATATATATAGCCTACAAAATGATAAAGGCATAGAAGTTAAGGATGCTACTTATGAATTAACACAAGCAAGTCAAAGGATCAAGGAGTATGTATCATCATCATCATCATCATCATCATCATCATCATCATCTTTTATTTGTATGCTGCTTTTCCACAAAAATTGTGCCCAAAGCGGCTCACAACATGACAAATAAATAACAGTAGATATAATTTAACAAAACATCAAAGAACACTAAATATAATATTCAAAAAATAATTTACAAAATATAAGAGAGCTGTAAATATAATTTACAAAATATAAAAAAAATATTAACTATAATACCCCAAAAATACAATAGAAATAATTACAGATAACTATAAACAATTCAATAATAATAATTCTAGGGTAAAAAAAAAGGGGGGGGGAGGCAAAAGCAGTAGCAGCTTTTGTAGCTGGAGTCACCTTCCCTGGCCAGGGGTAATGAGCCAGGGAAGCAGGGACCAGGTCTTGCAGGACTCACAGCTATACAGTCTCTAGTCTCACTGGGGCTGCAACCCAAAGCACAGGGGTGGGGAATCTCTCTCACCCACAAGGGCCAAATTCAATTTTGAAGAAGCTCTTGGGGGCTGCATTCCAGTGAGAGAGGTTCCCCACCCCTTGGCTTTGGGTTGCAGCCCCAGTGAGACATGCTCCTTGCTCTTTTAATAATAATAATAATAATAATATTTTATTTATTACCCGCCTCTCCATCTAGATCGAGGCGGGGAACAACAGAAAATATAAAATACCTAAACTAAAACAACACAATATATACTATTAAACATCTTAAAACATCCTAAAAACATCTTAAAACATCTTTAAAACATCTTTAAAACATCTTTAAAACATCTTTAAAACATCCTAAAATTCCGCCGGATAGGCCTGCTGGAAGAGTTCAGTCTTTATGGCTTTTTTAAAGTCCAAAAGACTGACAAGTTGACGTATCTCCTCCGGCAGGCCATTCCATAATCTGGGAGCAGCAGAAGAGAAGGTCTTCTGGGTAATGCTAGTCAGCCTAGTTTTGGCTGACTGAAGCAGATTCTTCCCAGAGGACCTAAGTGTGCGGGGTGGATTGTACGGGAGAAGGCGATCCCGTAGGTAGCCTGGACCCAAACCATGTAGGGCTTTAAAGGTAATAACCAACACTTTATACTTCGCCCGGAAACTGATTGGCAGCCAGTGGAGTGCTTTTAAAACTGGTGTGATATGGGCACCCCTAGGTGTACCAGCAACCAGTCTGGCTGCCATATTTTGCACTAATTGAAGTTTCCGGACTAGGTATAAAGGTAGCCCTATGTACAGCGCATTACAGAAGTCGAGCCTCGAAGTTACCAGTGCGTGCACTACCGTCTTTAGGTCTTCCAACTCTAGGAAGGGGCGCAGCTGGCGTATCAGCCAAAGCTGATAATAGGCACTCCTAGCCGTCGCATCTATCTGGGATGTCATTTGGAGCGACGGATCCAGGAGCACCCCTAAGCTGCGAACACAGTCTTTCAGGGGGAGTGTAACCCCATCCAGAACTGGTTGACATACCTCCAAACCCAGGTTGTGGCCTTTGACAGCAAGCACCTCCGTCTTGTCTGGATTCAATTTCAGTTTGTTTTCCCTCATCCAGTCCATTACTGCCTCCAGGCATTTATTCAGAGGAGACACACTATCCTTAGTTGATGCTGTTGACGAAGGCATAGAGAAATATATTTGGGTGTCATCAGCATACTGATAGCACCCCGCCCCATGCCTCCGAATGATCTCTCCCAGCGGTTTCATGTAGATATTAAATAGCATTGGGGAAAGAATAGCTCCTTGTGGCACGCCACATAGCAGCTCCTTTTTGGAGGAGCAGCTATCCCCAAGCATCACCATCTGGAACCTACCCGAGAGGTAGGACCGGAACCACTGAAGCACAGTGCCCCCGATTCCCAGTCCCCTCAGGCGTTCCAGAAGGATACCATGGTCGATGGTATCGAAAGCCGCTGAGAGGTCCAGAAGCACCAACAGGGACAGACTCCCCCTGTCGGTACTCAGGCGCAGATCATCTACTAAGGCGACCATAGCAGTCTCAACTCCGTATCCTGCTCTGAAGCCAGTTTGAAATGGGTCTAGAAAATCGGTGTCATCCAAAACTGCTTGGAGTTGGAAGGCAACCGCCCTCTCGATCACCTTGCCCAAAAATTGAAGATTGGACACTGGTCTATAATTGTTAAGGTCCAAGGGATCCAGGGAGGGCTTTTTCAGAAGCGGCCGCACCACCGCTTCTTTCAAACATGATGGAAAATTCCCTCCCTGGAGAGATGCATTAACAATACGCTGTACTTGTAGTCCAACTGCATCTCCTCCTTGGACAACCAACCAGGAAGGACAGGGATCGAGAGGGCAGGTAGTCCTCTTCACTCGGCCAAGCAGCTTGTCCACGTCCTCAGTACTCACCAACTGAAACTGATCCAGTGTAATCCTGCTTGCGGAGTTGCTGGACACTCCATTGTCTGCTTCTGCTACAATGAGGGCGTCTAAGTCGGCTCTTATCCGAGAGATTTTATCTGTGAAATGATTGTTAAAGGCATCACAGCGAGCAACCGTAGGCTCTAAAATCGGGTTCAGGGGGGAAGGTGTCTGCGTTAGACCCCTCACCACCCTGAACAGTTCTGCTGGACGCAAATTCGCAGACGCAATGCGTGCAGAGAAGAAAACTTTCTTTGCTGCACGTATTGCCACCCCATAGGAGCGAAGATGCTCTCTATGACGTGTCTTATCGGATATGAGTCGAGTTTTTCGCCATCGGCGCTCCAGTCGTCGTCCTTTCCGCTTCAGTTCCCTGAGATCTTCTGTAAACCAGGGTGCCCGATTAGAAGCGGGCCGGAGAGGACGTTTGGGGGCGATCATGTCGATAGCCCTGGTTAGATCTTGATTCCATCTGTCAACCAGGGCTTCAACAGGTTAGTCGACGGTACCAGCCATAGACCCCTCCAAGGCTCTCTGGAATCCAAGAGGATCCATTAACCTTCGAGGGCGGACCATCTTAATAGGTCCGTCACCCCTGCAGGGGCGGATAGTAGCTGCGATACTAACCCTAACCAGAAAATGATCTGTCCATGACAATGCAGAGGTATTGATGACCTCTGCCCACAGATCTGTCTGTTCAGAACTGAAAACAGCATCGAGGGTGTGACCTGCTAAATGGGTGGGTCCAGAGACCAATTGGGATAGGCCCATGTTTGTCATGGATGCCATGAACTCCCGAGCTGCACCTGACAAACTGATCCCAAATGGGATGTTGAAGTCGCCCAGGACCAAGAGCCTGGGCGAGTCCAACACCAGCTCCGAGACCAGTTCCGTGAGCTCGGCCAGGGAGTCTGTTAGGCAGCGGGGTGGCCGGTACACCAACAGAATCCCTAGTCTATCCTTGGTCTTCAGACTCAGGTATACACACTCAATGTGATTCAATTCCCGAACAGGAAGTCTGGTCAGGTTAAGATTATCTTTATAAACCACAGCTACTCCACCCCCCCGCCCACTTTCCCTCACCTGCTCACTAACACAGTACCCAGCTGGGAGGGCCTGGGCCCATGTCGGGCCACTGTCATCTCCCAGCCAGGTCTCTGTGAAGCATGCCAGGTCTGCCTCCTCATCCAAAAGGAGGTCATAGATTATATTAGTTTTGTTTTTAACTGACCTGGCATTGCATAGGAGCAAGGAGAGGTTCTGTGGGTGGTCTGGTTCGTTCTCCAAGTTCCCCAGGTTGACAGGGCAATCGGAAGGTAAGATGGGTATTATATATCTATCTCTCCTTCCCCTGTAATGGCATTTCGCCCTGCCATCGCCATATCTCCCTCTGCCCCGCACAACACATATTTCTGCTCCCACACACATTATGCCCTGCTGGCAACAGGTTGCCTTCAGGTCTCTCAGAGGATAGGATGGAGGTGGTGTTCAGGCGGCTGCCTTTGCTCCCTCCTCCTCCCAGGTGTTGCCTGCTCGGGGCTGCTGCTCAGCTGGCTGTGGCTGCCTTCAGGTTGCTCAGAGGGCGGGGTGGAGGTGGTGTTCAGGCGGCTGCCTTTGCTCCCTCCTCCTCCCAGGTGTTGCCTGCTCGGGGCTGCTGCTCAGCTGGCTGTGGCTGCCTTCAGGTCTCTCAGAGGGCAGGGTGGAAGTGGTGTTCAGGCGGCTGCCTTTGCTCCCTCCTCCTCCCAGATGTTGCCTGCTCGGGGCTGCTGCTCAGCTGGCTGTGGCTGCCTTCAGGTCTTTTGACTTGCTTGTGTTCATTCATAGGTAGCATCCTTTACTTGTATGCCTTTATCATACATAGGAAAGACATTTCAAACTTCTAGAAACTACACAAAAACCAGGAATCCACCAAACAACTGGTGTTTGGGAGAAAGGGGATGGGGCCAGGGGAAGGGGACATGTGGATTGGGACTGCAGGAGGGCTGGATTTGAGCTTCAGGCCGGAGGTTTCCCAGCCCTAGCATAGATAAATGGCAGTAAGACCCACTGAACTTTTTGGGATTTACTTCCGAACAAACATCTGTAGGGTCATGCTCTAAGGCTGCAAATTCTGTGGATGCTTATCTGGTCGTAAGCCCCACAGAATACAGTGAGACTTACTACTGAGTAAATATGCATCAGAGTGGGCTGCATGCATCCTTGAAAGTAATGTCATCAATTTTGTCTTCCCTGAATTCAGATGTAGAATGGCACACACAAAAAATAAATAGCAATAGTCTTGCAGCATCAGCTCTTGAGCAAGTACAAGACAAATTTGCTATATACTCTGCATAATTGCTTACTGTTGCTGAAATGAAACGAACAGCTTATTTTTACTCTTTCCAATGTTGCTAACCCCAGACTGACTTGGGAGAAAGCTGGACGAAGTCAAAATGTATACTTCTTTTGATTTCTAGCCTGTCTCATCTTGAAAGCATGGAATAGCGAATGAGAACCATAAAACAAAATTCACTAAAGCCAACAACAAAATTGAAAATTCAAGATATCACTGAAGTTTGTCATACCTTGATTTGTAAAAACAACCCTTGACCCACGTTCCCAACTACATGTTAGAAAATGGAGCTTCTTATTCTGAGCTTTATAGGAGCTATCCATTGTGCTCCATGGTGGTGAACCTTTTTTTTGGGGGGGGAGTACAGCACCATGGATAGCTCCTATAAAGCTCAGAGTAAAAGTTGCAATGGATGAGGAGCCCCACTGACACAGGAGTCACCAGCCTCCCCTTGCCAGTAAGTTCCATGGCCAAGTGAAGGTTTGAACCGGGGTTTCCCCAGTGTTAGTCTAATAGGCCAGTGTGGTGTAGTTGTTAGGTTATGCCAGTGATGGCGAACCTATGGCACGGGTGCCACAGCTGGCACGCAGGGCCCTCTCTGTGGGCACTCGAGCCATTGGTCACCAGATCGCGAAAAGACTGTCTCCTTCTGCAAAACACTAATTATTTTGTTCTTTCTCATGGTGTGGAACAGAATGATTTTATTCAAGAATTCCTGTTACAGAATTCTTTTCTACATTGTTATCACATTTAAAAGATTTTGAAGAATGATGCACAGAGCATGGCTTGGATGTAAAGCCCTAACAGTTGACCTGAGTGCTGCATGTGTTGCTCTCAAACTAACGGAGTATGAGCCAAGGTTTGACAAATTATCAGCATGCATGCAATAGCAAAAATCACATTAATTGTGCAAAAGCATGCCCAATGCAAACTTTTACCTAATGCAGTGTTTGCAGTCCAAGACATCAAGTGTTTAAAATGTGTTAAGCTCGTTTAGTTTTCTTGTTTATCTTGCTCATCCTAGTACAGGTTGACTTTTACTTTTACTAATCCGACACCTATAGAAGCAGGGAAAGGACCCGGGATAAAGCTTGCCTCATACAATTTCAGTCTGGCATATAATCATATTACAAGTTGAGAATCCCTTATCCAAAAATACATGTGCCTAATTATTTAAAAAGTTTGTATAAATTCCCTTCTATGTGTACAATGTAGTACTATAATAATTTTTTGAGTTGATTTTTTTTTCAACAAAAAACTGTTTGTATCATTGAAAGCTCTGCTATTGTGTTTTTCTTTAAGACAAAATATGTTAATTAGTTCGGACAACCGTATGAGTTGTTTTTCTAAAACTAAAACCTTGGTATTCAGGTTTAATTGCAGTGTTGGCACTTTGAAATAAATAAGTTGGTTTTGTGTTGTAGTTTGGGCACTCGGGCTCAAAAAGGTTCGCCATCACTGGGTTATGCTTTGCTAATGCTGGGCCGTGTCCTAACCCCTCTCAATTTAACTTACTGCTTCTTTAACAATTCCTTTGGCTTCACAGTGGAGCAATAAGATGTCCACTTCATCATGCACTCAGTTGTAATACACACTGAATGTGCAATGCAATTTATACATTGTGAGTATGCCCTTAATCTCGTACGTCGTACGGGATATCGTACGTCGTGGACACAGGGAGTGAGCGAGAGGAGGCCAATGGCAGACCGGTTTTGTGGGATCGGTTTCGGCTTCTTCCTTCTGATGAAGTGGACAAGGTGCTTTCATCTGTGAGGCCGACCACCTGCTTGTTTGACCCTTGCCCATCCTGGCTCATCATGAGCTGCAGGGAGAGACTGGGTGAGGGGATCAAGGCGGTGGTGAATGCCTCCCTCGAGGAGGGAGTGATGCCATCAGCCCTCAAGGAGGCAGTAATAAGACCGCTTCTGAAGAAGCCCTCCTTGGATCCCCAGGATTGAAACAACTTTCGCCCAGTCTCCAATTTACCATTTCTGGGCAAGGTGATCGAGCGGGTGGTGGGTGCTCAGTTGAAGGCACACTTGGATGAAGCCGATTATTTGGATCCGTGCCAGTCGGGCTTCAGGTCTGGACATGGGACGGAGACGGCCTTGGTCGCCTTGGTGGATGATATGAGGAGGGCTTTGGATAGGGGCGAATGCTCCTTTCTAGTCCTCCTCGATCTCTCAGCGGCTTTTGATACCGTTGACCACGGTATCCTCCTGGACCGTCTGGAGGGGTTGGGCTTGGGAGGCACTGTATTGCAGTGGTTCCAGTCCTTCCTCTCTGGAAGGTATCAGAGGGTAGTTCTCGGGGAGGAGGCTTCGGACCCTCGGCTGCTCACTTGTGGAGTGCCGCAGGGTTCCATCCTCTCCCCGATGTTATTCAACATCTACCTCAAGCCGCTGGGAGCTATCATCAGGAGGTTTGGGGTGCAGTGTCATCAGTATGCGGATGACACGCAGCTCTACCTCTGTTTCAAGTCCTCACCGAGGTTGGCCGTTGAGACCCTGTCCAAGTGCCTGGAGTCAGTGGCTGGCTGGATGGGAAGGAACATGCTGAAACTGAACCCGGACAAGACCGAGGTACTTCTGGTGGGGGACAAGGGAAGGTTAGGGGATGTTGACCTGGTGCTGAATGGGGTACATCTACCCCTCAAGGACCAGGTCCGCAGCTTGGGGGTCATTCTAGACTCCCAGCTGTCCATGGAGGCTCAGGTGGCAGCTGTGAGCCGGGCGGCGCTGTATCAACTCCATCTGATACGGCAGCTGCGCCCCTACCTTCCTAATCATCTGCTCCCATCAGTGGTTCATGCCTTGGTCTCCTCTCGCCTAGACTACTGTAATGCGCTCTACGTGGGGTTACCCTTGAAGACGGTCCGGAAGCTTCAGCTGGTACAGAACGCGGCGGCTCGCCTGATTAAGGGCAGCCGCCGGCGTGATCACATCACGCCAGTGCTTAATGAGTTGCACTGGCTACCAGTTGCTTGCCGAGCCGAATTCAAGGTGTTGGTTTTGACCTTTAAAACCCTACACGGCTCCGGCCCAGTTTATCTCAAGGAGCGCCTCCAGCAACATCAAGTAGGCCGCTCAACAAGGTCTGCCACGGACGGCCTTCTCCTTATCCCATCAGCCAGAGCAGCCAGGCTGGTGGGGACTAGGAAGAGGGCCTTCTCTGTGGCGGCCCCCATATTATGGAACTCCCTCCCTAGTGACCTTCGCCATGCCCCCTCCGTGATGAGCTTCCGCCGTGCATTAAAAACATGGCTGTTCAGGCGGGAATATGGGGTGGGTTAGGTTTTTAATGAGAATTTTTTAATATTGTTTTAATTATTATGTTTTATTGTGTTTTATTGTATTTTAATTGTACATCGCCCAGGGTGGCCGGGTGACCGGCCAGATGGGCGATTGATAAATATAATAAATAAATAAATAAATAAATAAATCTACTTAAACCAAGAATTTTGACTTATTTTGATTGTGGCCGGGTGACCAGCCAGATGGGCGATTTAAAAATTAAATAAATTGTGAGTTGGCTTATTGGGGGGTTACTATGGATTCTCTCTCTCTCTCTCTCTCTCTCTCTGTATGTGTGCTTGTGCGTGTATGAATGTTTTTTAAAAAGCTAATTGCCATGTGAAGCAAATGCATAATGAATTGTGATTGGTAGAAAGATTTTCTCAAAGTGGACATGTCATTTATCTTGAATCATTGCATGTCAAGATGTCCAGTTGGAAAGCCCGTATTGCCTCTTATTTCATTTTCACTGATTTATCAACTATTTAATTGGGGGGGGGGGAACCAGTGCTATTTCACAGAGAAATTTTATATTCTGCTTACAGCTTCTTCTTCTTTTAAAAAAAGAAATGATAACTACAGTATGTTCACAGTTTGCATTCAAGAGAGAGTTTTAATCAGTTCTGCCTGTCCCTTGGGTTCCTTTATTTTTAGCCCATCATAAAAGTTAGAGTTTTATTTACCTCATCACGGTGAGCAAAATTTTGCCAGGGTGCAAGGAACTGCTACTAGGGTTAATTGTGCTGTATATCAGTGCCTTACTTTGCTGCCATGGCAGTGTTTTTTCTTAAATGGCTTTGCTTTTCAGTTAAACAAAAATCACCCAGCTTGCTAATAAAAAGACTATCCAAGAAAGCAGTATCCATCAACTTATTCTTCAGGTCTCAATTTCTCCCCATGGCTGGGGGAGGAGAAAAAAGTTTTTCAGTGGCTTGTGTATTTTCCGTGCTGGCTTTGAACTTTGTAGAATTTAATACACATGTCTGTTCCTGTCTGATCCTTAAATTAATCAGTTTTTGAGAGAAGCTGTTAATGAGATAGTGGGGGAGTTGGTTGGTTGGATGTTGACTGGAATCAGGATTCAGCTCTCTCTGCCCTTTCCAATGCCCTGGCACCAGTCCTCGCAATTCTTGAGAGGGACCCTAGACATCTCGCAAATACTCAAGTCCTTGTCCATGATATAGTCCTCAAGCATAAAAAAAAAAAAATGGAAATAGATTTTCCTCGCTCAAAAATGTTCTGTGAAAAACAGCAAACCAAATGTTATAATCATTTCCTTGATTTTTCTGCCCTGCCTGACAAACTCACTTGTGATTATGGTACAGTTCAGGATAATTCACGTCATTATTTCTGAAGCAGAAAAGTCAAATGTTCAGAAGGACAGGTGCAGCCAGTTTAAGGCTTTTCATAGTGAAGCCTGGTAGCATTAGAAGAATGGTCATCTCATCATGGTCCCATGCCCTCCCCTAAGCACAGTGATTAAAGTCCCTGGTAAAATTTGCCCTAGGATTAGAAGGTGGACCTGTCAGTTACTCAACTGCCCTCCCTCTCCTGTCCACACACTTATCAGCATTTTGGAGAAAGGAAACAAAAAGATGTTATTTAGAGAGGAGACAGAATGTCTGAGTCTTTGAGCACAAAAGGGTAATAATGAAGCCTCATTTTGGCTCAGAATGAGGTGTCAGCCCACTTTACCTTGGAACAACCAAAAATGATCCAAAGAGGCCCAATTCTGCTTGGGCTTCATCAAATTATACTGTACATCCCTAATTAGGCCCAATTCTGGCATTTAAACCATCAGATACAATCAAGTAGGCCTCATGAAATTTTGTGGACAACCTAGAAATACAATTTTCAGCTTTAACCCATACTTCCTTTATATGAGCCTAGGCTTAAATGGAGGAATATAAATATTAATAATAAATTAATGAAATGTGGAAATGTGCTTCTATGTAGAAAAGTGCTTCTACTTACAACCCTACAACTCCCCTTCCACCCCTTTTAATCAAAAGCATGTGTTCTGTCTGTATATAATAGGTTTTTCCTTATCACTCTGCTTCTTGATGTAGTGGTATCTCAGTGTCCAAAACCTACTCTGCTGAAGTATCACTGGCATTTTGTGCAGCAACGATTTAATTTGTTCTGTCCTGAGACTCTGGCTTGTCTGTATCTGATGCTGGTATATCTGCATTCTCAATGGTTTCATCCCACATTGGCTGAAGACAGGTGCACCATCAGTGTGAACCCAATATTATCTTGCAATTATGTCTTCCTAAGTTGCTTTTGCTGGTTTCCACACACCATTTTGACTGTCTTTGGTGTGTGTGTGTGATGTTTCTGAAGGTTTTATATCTGGCACAGTGTTTAATTTGAACACACATGCCTGGACAATATAAACAGCTTTGTGAGCCCTTCAGAAGACTCATGTTAATTGTTTCTTAACTTATTTTGTGGAACTATGATTCTGACATGTTTTAAAAAATGACTCCAATACATACATTTTTTGTATGCATTCTTGCCTAATAGACACATTTTTTTGCAAGCTGTTTTCCTAATATAATGCATATTTGAACATTATTGTCTCTAACATTTCTATATGCATTTTTGGATTGGTGACTCCACTGCAACATTCAGAAAAGTGCAAGAGTTTAAAAAGGGTAACTGAGCTTTGGTTTGCATAGTGGCTTGAAAGTGTGAAGTTAGGTAAGTTTGCATTAAAATGTGAACTGAACACATTTCTTCCCCATCTATAGTTCAACAAGTAGATAATGTCTGGAACTTCTCTCTGGCTATCTCCTGTGTTTCTCTAGTGCCTGGAGCTGCTGCTTCAATCAATCAATTTCTCCATATGAGTCAGGCAAGCTGCTTGTAAAATCTTGTTGCACCCTCATTCCTGCTTCACTCTTACCCATCCTGGCTGGTTGGGGCCAGCTCGGAGAGGCATGCCATCTAGTTAAGTTAACAACTATTACTAACTCCTCTTTTACAGATGGCATGATATAATATTTGGCTGGGCCAAATACAGGACAATTTGTCCCCCATGAAACTGAGCAGGTATATTTTTTGAGACTTTTGCAGGGGATCCTAAGACCTTTTGAAGGGGATGTTCTTCTTAGTTCTTAGCTTAATACAAGGTGGCTGATGTAGTGTGCAGCTCTTTGTGTTGTTTTAATTACTTGAAAGTAAGCATGTGGGATCCCAGTCCAGAACCACTGTGCAGGGGGAGGTGAGGTTTGAACCTTCCCTCCATAGCTGCTTCCCTCCCCAAATTCAGCCCCTGCATGGGTGTTAAAAAAAAAGAACCCCCCCCCCCACCTTTGTGTACAATCATGGCCCTGATCTGGATTGGGGCACCACACACTTACTTTCAAGGAAATAAAAGTGGCACAGGGCCCTGCACACTGTGTAATTAAGGTGACATGTAGTTTCACCCTCAGGGTTCTTTGATACAATTGACCATAAAGTCCTTCTTGGATACTTGACTTGAGGTAGTTTGGAGTGGTTGGTAATGACTGGTTGCCATTGTACAATAGTTGTGCTCCTGCCTATCTGACTGAACCCAGGATGCAGTACTGAGTGACTCCTAGGAATTCAAAGCAGGGTCCTGCTTTAAAACATCTTATCAGTGCTTTAAAAATATTAAACAATAACATTTATTATTGAATATCAATAAATGCTCTCCTTGCTGAAAGAAATAGCTTGAACATGTGCTGTTTATCAGTTTGCTCTTTCTCCATCACCCTCTGCTGAACTTCAAGCTGCTTTTTAAACTTGAGAGATCGTAAACAGAGGTGGGTGGGCAGGTAGAGGGCACTAGTGAGGTGAGTATGTAGGGCAAAAAATGTCCCACATTATGAGTATGAGCAGCATGGACAGTATTTAGGCATCACCAACCATGTCCCATGTTTTGGAAAGCATGCTGTGATTATTCCTTAGGAGCAGGTATATTTCTGGAAACTATATAGATGCACATATTTGTTTACTTAAAAATAATAAAGGTACACATCAATTTACTTAAAAGAGCTTCTGTTTGACCTGTGTTGGTAAAATTGGTATAACAACTATGAGGCATAAACATTAACCACAACAAATTCTCCCCAAATACACTGGAGTTTGGGTTTTTTGTGTGGTGGTGGTGTGTTAATCTTGAAAAGCTAGCTGGGCTTTAGACCTTGCTCTGAATCTTGCCTCCCCAACAATGCAATTTCAAATCAGTCAGTCAGTCAGGCGATCACTCGTGACCGAGTAAGATTGTCTTCCAGGATAAAAATTACAAAAAGGAGATTTTAAAAGGAGGAAAATTCTAAAGAAAATAGTGTAGACTCTAGCGATGGGTCCGTAAGTGACTGTGGAGGCCAATTCTAGATCCACACAGCTTCCCACAGTGAGGACACAGGTTACCAGATGAAAGATGGTCCTGTAAAGGATTCATTTGACGTGCTTTTTGCTTAGCGCGTTTCTCCCTTTCACCTTGCACTCGGGCTTCTTCAAAGTCCATAGAAGCTTTGTGAAAGGCCAACCTCCAGTTAGATCGTTCATGGGCCAGAGCTTCCCAGTTTTTGATGTTTATATTGCATTTTTTTAGATTAGCCTTAAGAACATCTTTAAACCTCTTATATTGACCACCGATATTCCGCTTTCCATCCTTGAGTTGGGAATAAAGTAACTGCTTTGGGAGACGGCAGTCAGGCATTCGAACAACATGACCGGTCCACTGAAGTTGGCATTGAAGGATCATTTTTTCAATGCTAGTAGTATTTGCTTCTTCCAGTACACTGACATTGGTTTGCCTATCTTCCCAAGTAATTCGCAGGATTTTCCAGAGGCAACGTTGATTAAATCTTTCAAGGAGTTGGAGGTGACGTTTATAGATAGTCCATGTTTCGCAGGCATACAATAAAGTTGGTAATACAATGGCTTCATAAACCAGTGTTTTGGTCTTCTTACAAATATCCCGATCCTCGAACACTCTATTTTTCATTCGAGAAAACGCGGCACCTGCGGAGCTCAGACGATGCTGGACTTCACTGTCGATGTTAGCTGTAACAGAAAGATAGCTGCCAAGATAGAGAAAATGATCGACATTTTCCAGTATTGTCCCACCAAGCTGGATAGATGGCATCACCAAAGGGTTAGCTTGCACTTGCTGATGAAGCACTTTGGTTTTTTTGAGGTTAAGTGAGAGACCAAGTTTTCCGTATGCTTCTGCAAAAGCATTTAGGATAGTTTGGAGATCATCCTCTGAATGTGCGGAGACCACATTATCATCAGCATACTGAAGTTCCACAACGGAGGTTGTAATTACCTTACTTTTTGCTTTCAGCCTGCTGAGATTAAAAAGCTTTCCATCTGTTCGATATATAATTCCCACACCAGTGGGAAGTTTCCCCTCGACAAGATGTAAAATCATGGCGATGAAAAATAGCAAATAATGTTGGGGCAATAACACATCCCTGTTTAACACCTGATCCCACTTTAAATGGAACACCATGAGAGCCGTTGTTGTCCAAGACCGTAGCTATCATGTTGTAATGGAGAAGTCGCAAGATATTCACAAATTTATTGGGGCATCCAATTTTCATAATGATAGTCCAGAGAGCTGTTCGGTCTACAGTATCAAAGGCCTTAGCAAGATCAATAAATGCTATATAAAGGGGTTGATTTTGCTCCCAGCATTTTTCTTGGAGCTGACGTGCAGTAAAAATCATGTCTACTGTCCGTCTAGAGGGGCGGAAACCATATTGAGTTTCAGGGAGGATCTCTTCTGAAATAGATAGAAGACGGTTTGCGAGAATCCTAGCAAATATTTTACCTGCGGTTGCTAAGAGAGAGATGCCCCGATAGTTTCCACAGTCTGTTCTATCACCTTTCTTAAAGAGGGTGATAATTATGGCATCCCTGAAGTCTTCTGGGATCTCTTCTCTTATCCAGATTTTTTCGATGAGTTTATGAAGATGTTGTACAAGTTCAGGGCCCCCTTCTTTAAAGATTTCAGCAGGAATCCCATCTGGTCCACTAGCTTTGTTATTCTTCATTTGATTAATGAAGGAGTATTGCAAGTTCCTCTCTAATTTGTTATTGCGGGATTTGCGAAAAAATCTCATTATCCACCTTAGATTTACGATTTAAAAGGTCATAATAATGCTCTTTCCAACGCAGTGCAATAGACTCTTTGTCTTTTAAGAGTTTGGTGCCATCTTTTGATTGTAAAGGGTTTGTACCATAGGTTTTTGGTCCATAAATGGCCCTTGTGGCCTTAAAAAAGCCCCATGCATCATGAGATTCTGCAAGTTGTTGAATTTCTTGAGCTTTCTTTTTCCACCAAGCGTTCTTAAGTTCTCTTGTTCTTCTTTGGACCTCAGCCTTTGCACTAGCGTAGATTTTTTTCTTGGCAGCACAGTTAATATCGTTTTGCCATATTTGGAAGGCTTTCCTTTTTTGGTCAATTATATATTTAATCTCATTATCATTTTCATCAAACCAATCCTGATGTTTCTTAGTTTCATATCCAATAGTTTGTTCACAAGCTGCAGTAATGGAGGTTTTCAGCTTAGACCAATGGTCCTCAATGTTGTCAGGAGGTTCCATAGGTAGGTGTTCCTTAAGAAGTGATTGAAGACGAGTTTGCTTAATAGGATCTTGAAGGGCGTGGATGTTCATTTTACGCCTTGGTTTCCTTCCTTGAAGCCTACGTTGGGGAGCAATGTTGATAACCATAGTGGACCGGATTAGTCGGTGGTCTGTCCAGCAGTCGTTGGCACTCACCATGGCCCTAGTAAGAAGTACATCGCGGCGATCTCTAACATGGACAATTACATAATCCAGAAGATGCCAGTGCTTTGACCGTGGGTGCTGCCATGATGTTTTAAACTTATTCTTTTGTCGAAAGAGCGTGTTTGTAATAGTGAGATTATGCTCTGCACATATAGACAAAAGTAAGATTCCGTTCGGGTTGCTATTACCAACTCCGTCTTTTCCAATAGTTTCTGGCCATAAATCAAATTCACACCCGACTCTTGCATTAAAATCGCCCAGGAGGATATCCTCCTTAGGTATCTCTGACAGGAGAGTGTCCAACTGGGTATAAAATCTTTCCTTGATGTCTTCATCAGCATCTAATGTTAGCGCATAAGCGCTCAAGATAATTACCTGCTGGTTATTGGCGAGCTTTAATTGAAGAGTTATCAGGTGTTCGTTAATGCCAGTAGGAACTTCTGACAAAGAGTTCACTAGCTCATTTTTGATGGCAAAGCCTACTCCATGTATTTTTCGGTCCTGCTCAGGTAGTCCTTTCCAGAAGAAGGTATAGCCTCCTTTTTCTTCCTTCAACTGTCCCTCTCCTGCCCTTCGAGTTTCTTGAAGTGCTGCTATGTCAATTTTAAACCGTCTCAGCTCCCTTGCAATAATAGCAGTCCTACGCTCAGGGCGTTCACTATCTGTGTTATCCAGCAATGTCCGTATATTCCATGTTCCAAAATTCAAATGTCTTTTTTGACCGCTAAAATGGTGACCCCACTGGACGCGGTAATCCAGTCAGGGGAGAAAGAGGTAGACTATGTTTAGGGCACCTTTTCTAGCCCCCTCCCCATACGGGGTGAGCAGAGTGAATCCTAAATGGGGCTGCTCAGTCATGGATACAGCTGCCGAGCTGCTCGACTACCTCGTTCCTTGAACAGGGTGACTGAGTCTGCATCCACCGCCCATGTGCTGGTCCGTGACTAGCGGCTTCCAGATTCACAGTCCTGCCCCCGTCGCCATTCGCCAGTCGCCATGGGACTTTTTTGGTTGGTTGGTTGGTTGGTTGGTTTGGGTTGGGTTGGGTTGGAAGATGCCTGTGCGTGAAGCTGTTTTCTGTGGGGAGACCGGTGCACAACGAATCACCACGCAAACTTGACAGAGGACGGCAATGATCCAATGGCAAGGTTACCCTGACGATTGGTAAACCATTCTCTGCTGCAGCCTTCATCCGCCTTCACAGCCATTGTAATTTAGGTTTAAATTATCTTCCGCCTGTTCTGCCGTTGAGGAATTTTTGTTTTGGATCGTTCTTTGTCTGGTTCCTCTCCCCGGACCTTACTGCCATGGTAAGGTAATTTCAAATCATGCCCCTGCCTAAAAGACATTTTTATGACTTACAGTATAACATTTACTGTGCAATCCTACACATGTCCACTCAGAAATTTCGCATTGCTTTTAGCTCTTTCAAGGAAAGGTGGGATATACATGTAATATATAAGCAAGTTTCAGTGCTTTTGATTTCTGTGGGAGAGACTTACAGAGGAATCATATACATGTGTACTCACTGTAAGCCCTATTGAGTTCAATGGAATTTACTCCCAGCTAAGTGGATATAAGATTACAGCCTTAGGGCAGAATCCAATGGGGTGCTTATGCCCTTGCCAATTCCTTTACACCCCACCGTTTCCCTTCTGCAAGTGGTGGGTCCTGCTGATTCCACTGCACAAGCGAGACCCACTGCGTATGCACAGGAGATTTAGCACTTCCTAGGGGAAGCCCTGAAATGAGTGGAAATGCTCATTTTTGGAAGGACGCAGGTCAGCAGAGCTCCTAATGCAAGCTCCACCTGTAGTGTGTGGGTTATGGTTGCTGATTGATTGGCTTGCCTGCTATCCATTGCTCCTGTTCGTTTGCTCAGGGCTGCCAACAGGCGGTTCCAGGCAAGCATTTGTTTTGTGTGTTTGTTCAATTCTGTTCTGGAAGGTTCCTATTAAATATGTGTTATATGAGGAACTCTAAGCTTGCCTCCAGTCCTCTATTTAGATAAATAGCGAGGACATTACACCACCCACCTGCCTCCTTCTACAAACGAGCATTCCTGCTTGTTTCAGGTTGCCCCAGAAATGCTAAATTGCTGTTATGCAAGTGGTGGGTGCCACATGTGCAACAGAATTGGTTGGGCACAAGAGAATTGAAAGAGCCCTGTTGGATTCTGCCCTTAGTTTCTTAGGGGAATATTTAACATTTCCCTACTCTAGAAGCAAGAGTGAAATAAATAATGGAATTGGTTCTGTAACTTAAGTTTAAAAAGAATTAAAAACAGTATTTTTATTTTCACAGATGCTCTGAGGAGGAATATGTGCATAAAAAAGAAAGGCTTCATTGAGCCCAACTCCTGCACAATTGTGCCTTAAAAAAAATATCTTTACGATAATTTGACTTTAATTAAGCAGGACCATAATTCTTCATATTTCTAACAAATTAAAAGCTATGAAAGCACAATTCTTACATTCACAATTAGAAATAGGCTTATCAGCAACTACAGTTTCTTTTAATGTAACACAGCCAAGAGTTTATTGTCATAAAATATTAGGATAACAGGATGTGAATTAGAGACTTGTTTACATTTTGTGACATGGGTGTTTGAGTCTCTGCATTATTTTATTCATGATATTATCCCAATCTATTATTCTCAAGTGTAATGGCAATTTTAACTCAAGCAAATGAGGGTATAAAGAAACACAGCTTTTAATTCATACTAAACTCTGTTCTCCTTCGTGATATCCAGGCTTGGCTGGAATAGTAAGGGAAGCCATTACCAAACTTGGCTGGAATTTTAAGGGAAGCCATAAGATGAAGTTATTAAATTTGGGGTATCTTCCACAATTCACTTTAGACATATGCAAAAAAAAAAAAAAATCTAGCATGGCTGAGCCTTTCTGTACAATCCCAAAGGTTCTTCATGCAGTGAGACATGCTGTTTTTATTGACAGCTATTTGCATTGGAGACCTTTGGCAATGGAATTAAGTGTCCCAAGGATTTCCTGGAGAATGCTAGGGTACCACATCCCATTCTGTGGCATTCAACACAGAAAGGGAATTTTTCCCTTTGCCTTTCACATGCTGGAGGCAGCAGGCATACATGATGGGTTCTAGCATGACCCAGGGAAGCCCTTGGACCTAAGTCCTCTGAGACAGGAAGGAAGAGGGAAAGTACTCCCTTTCCTATACTTGAAGCCTCCATTTGTTTCATGAATTGGCCTGGAACCCCACAGAAATCAATGTGCCCTAGGCCTGCTTTGAAACTGCTTCTGCCTCTACTTGCAGTTTTGGTCCTGGCCCAGATACTGGTGAGGGTGGAACTTTGACCCATCCTTAATTTCTGTACTAAGGTTGCCAGATCCCTAGATGGGCTGCTGTGTTATACCTCTAAATGATTTGAGACTCAGAACAAGGTGAGAGTCGCTGTGTTTCTCGGACTGCTTCCCCACAGGTCCTCTGAGACTCACAGACCTGTGCTGCCTGATGAGGCCTAGCACCTATGTTGGCTCCAGGTTTCTGAGGGCCCTTGAACAAGACACCCTCAATGGGCCACCTCCCTGAGTGAGTCTAGTTTCTCATTGCCATTGTTACTATCTGCTATGGCTTCTCCTCTTTCTCATCATTGCTTCCACGTGCTTGCTTGACAGGCAGAGAGCCAGTGAGTAAGTACACAGTAGCATCTACTGCTCCTACACTCCACTATCACTATTGTCTGGGCCAGAGCAAGAAGCAAGTGAACAAGCAGGTTGCAATGGCGAGAAGCAGCAGCAACTCCAGTGTGATGTTGACTGTGGGGCCTCAGCAAGTGCCCAACCATGCCTACCCTTGACACTGGCCCTGCCCAGCAGGATTCTATCTCCCACCCCCATTGAAGATGAAGAGAGGGGGAAGTTGGGGTTAAGGAACAGGCAAGGAATAGGCTGGAAGTACAAAGGCTGTAGTCTTGCTCAATACCTTGGAACTTTCAAAGCTCATCATACCATTTAGAACTTACAAATAAATAGGAGAGCTAGAGGAATTAAATCTCGTTGAATTTCTATATGAAATGGATTTATCTGCACCTCTCAGATTAAAATGTGGTTTGGAATTTAGCTATGTACCATATTGCGCATTTCTCCAAATGTTGTTATGCAGTTCTTGGAGGTTTAAATGTATCACAATATGCATAGAACATAGACGGTGGCCCTGAAAATTTTCAGAAGGATAGGTGTAGCCATTTTTGTGGTAAATGAATCTTCAAATTTTGGGGTGGGGAGGGGAGAGAAGTGATTTGTTTCCCCTCCCTACTTCTTCTTCTTCTTCTTCTTTTTGGCAATTTGTATAAAAATGGCATATATCATAGGAGTGTCCCTAGGCAAGAAACCTGCAAATTTTCAGAAGGATAGGTATAGGAACTAGGGAGCTATGCTGAATGACAAACAGTTTAAGGGTGATTTTTATTTTTTTTTACTTCTTTCCTTCCTTTCTGTGACCAAAGTCACAGAAAGGAGAAGGGTGGATGGTGGATGTGAAGCATACAGTAGCAGAGGCAAAAAACCTTTGGAACCAGCATTTGCCAGGCAAGCACCCAATGCCACACCCTCCCAGGAACCTCAGTCTTCACCAAACCTCTTTTAATGTTACTACTCCTGAGAGAGAGAACTAGCAAAGAACCACTGGAGCAGTCCAGTGATATATTACTCCGACATCCCTGCCCCAAAGCACCGGGACTGGAGAGCCCTGCTAAAATTATTCACTGTGATTAGAAGCTAGACCTACTGGTCAAAAAACTACCCCCTTTCCCCCCTCTCCCTTCTCCCCACCCTGCTATTTTCCTTTTATCTCCAGATAAACTTGGGGAGCAATGTATCATTTTTTGCAGTGTTTGCGTCTATGTGTCCCTCTGAATCTGAATTGTTAAAAAAAAAAAAAAAAAAGCTTCAGCAGGGTTCAGATTCATATTCAGTCCATTTCAAAGGAGCCCTGCTTCAACTCAGGCATCCCCTGTATCTCTCTGAATCAACCCAATTTGGTTCAGAATTCAGTTGAATCCATAGCACACCACTAATACAAATTATATATATACCATAAAAAATAAATAAATTGGCTGCTCCAACTTTTTCAAAGCACAAATCAAATGCTTCCTGAAGGTGACTCAGCAAAGCTCCCCTCCCCCCATTTTTATCAGTGGAGGCTGGTGACTCCAGTATCAGAGGGGCTGCATATCTGCTCCAGATGTTATTCTGAACTTTAGAAGAACTATCCATGGTGCTGAACCATATCCCCAAAATAGGCTCCAGCCTCCACTGGTGTGTGTGTGTGTGTGTGTGTGTGTCCCTATCTTGTAAGTATCAATTTTTCAACTAAGAAATAGAAGAGGAAGCAAGTTTTTAACTTCACTTGAAAACAAGTAACAGGAACTGTCAGTTTAGGTTAGTATCTGAAATGGTATCTATATGCTGTCATTTCAATTATGGGAGGAAAAAGAAGAAAGAAAACATTGTTTCCATTTGCTGAGGGACATATTCTGTGTTATCTACCTTTTGTTGGGTTTCCTAAATTTTAAAGCCATTCTTTTATAGTTTGAAAGTATTTACTAAGACAGCAATCCTATGGCATTTCTCATTTATTGTAAAGGCAAGCTGATAGGTTTTAGCCACAGTACAATCCTATGGCCCGTAAACAGCATGTGGAGGGCCATAGATAGGAGTTTTCAGAGACTCAGCTCTGAGGTCAGAAAAGAGCTCCAACCCAACCTCAGAGCTGGGAGTCTGGAACTCTGTGTTCGGATCACCCTCCCCTGACCTCACAGCTTGCGCAGAAAGGACTGTGCTGGCTCTCCAAGGCTGTAAGACCGACCTTGGAGGGGTAAAGAGGGCATTTTGGGGGGCAGGGAGGGGAGGAGACTGGGTCTGCCAGCATACACTGTATCCTGGCAGCACTAAAGCCTCCCCCCCCCCCGAAGCACCAGAGCTGGACAGCTGAAATTGGATAGGATGCCCATAATCCCACGAGTTCAGAAGCTCACACAGGCATCTGCACTAGATTGTCACCCTAAGATACATCAAATGTGCATTATTAGAGACTAATTTGGCAAACCATTTGATTTTGCATATATAGCAAGGATTTAAAATACAACGTGTGGATAGCTTCCAAATGAAATCATAAATATATCTACCGGGGGGGGGGGGAGAACTAAATGGGTTAATGGGACTTTTGTGCCCTTTAAAATGTCTACCTGGTGACAATGTCTGTTGTGTCTTACTGCCTTTTTCGGCAGTAATGCTTTACAGAAGAATGTCACATTCCAGTATTTTACTACAGCTGTATACACAACAGAGTGTGGAGTGTGTGTGTGTGTGTGTGTGTGTGTGTGTGTGTGTATATATATATATATATATATATGTTTTAGGCAAGAGTTATTTGTTGGCTGCATTGTCATATCTAATGTGCTGTTTCCCAAACCTTTGGAACCCTCTTAACTTACTATCAATAATCTGTTGCACAGCTGAACATGCATAGATTCTCATGCACAGTAGCAAACAAACTGCAGTTACATGCAAGGTTCTGTGGATCGGGACAATAATCCAGTTCTAGCATTAGAATAGGAATAGAATACAATATCTTTGCTCATCCCCTAAAACCATACACAGGGCACAATCATTAAAACAATGCAACATCTCTTCCTGAGCTTCCTGCTTCTCAAATCAGGCTAGGATGATGGAGCATTCAGAATATATTGTAGTAATTCAGAGAAATCCACCGTGAATCATTGAGGTTTCTTTACCAAGGGGCACTTGACTCACTGTGGGGAAAGGATGTTCCACCTACCTCAGGATCCTAGCCCTCCCAGAACTTTGTGTACTAACTTCAGATGTCCCACACCACTCTGGAAGGCCTATCTTATAGTTGGAGAACCACTGATATACTGTAATGCACAGGGGGTGGTACTAGATAAAGAAAACTTTGAAACAACAGATACCCATAAATAGCATTATAGTTATGCAGATTAGTTTGAGAGTTTTCCGGAGAGTTTGTGTAAGAACACATTGCTCTTGGTTTATCATAGAAGTGACTGGGGGTGTTCTGCTGTTCTCACAACACAATAAGGCCATAACCATGTATCACCATCCTGTTGCAGAAGGTGCAACAGGATAGCTGCCTAGAGCAAGCTATTCAGGTTTTTATGGGAATGGTAAGGCAGCCAAATCAGAAAAGAAATGGTTGCAAGCAACAATGAACATAGCAAATTTCGACAGGTAAATAGTCAGGCGGTGAAACAAGTCAGGACAGGCAGTGGTGGCATTTTGAAGGCAGTGAATAAAGTGCAGAGTAGGATCTGAGGGAGCAAACTTGGAACAAGGTGTTAGTGGGGCAAAATGTAAAAAAAAAAAGCATTTGCATTTTTTTGCTAGCAACACAATATTGGTGATAACAACTGTGTTCCAGTTTAAGAGTAAACTATAATTTTTAGGACAGCACATTCTCAGCCTTTTCTCTGAAAGTTAAGGTAGCATTTTTGGCTCTAAAAGATTATGTTCCTTCCTGGATTATTTAACATGGAAAAATGTCTATGAGGGAGAGGGGATGATGCCCATATTCCCATTCCATTATTTAGTCCATGTTTCATTGCTGGGCATGAGTTCTTGCAACTTTGAGTGGGGGGAAATCCAGAGAGGCAATATTGTAAGGTTATTTTTAGGCACATATTTTTGAATAGAAAAAATAAAAATATTCAGAAGAAAAACTCCCATTTCACAGCTTACTCAAAAGCAGCTGTGTTTGAACATCCCTTTTCTCTCCCACCTGCATTTCCCAAGAGCATCTTCTCAGACCTGCAATCTGGTGTCTGTATAAATAAATATACAAAGAATTCCTTCTGGTTAAATTGTCACTTACCTTCTTCCTATACTCCGATGCTTACTCAGGATGAAAAAACAGTAGATGTACTTGCCTTAACGAGATGTATATATGCAACCTGATGGTACAAATTGTCACGCATCATATACTAAAAGGATTATTTATTTCCTTTATGAGGGTTTACAATTAACTGATGAATAATCTTATCTAGACACTTTGTAATGACAGTATCTTTTGGCACATTTATTAAAAAACCAAAATCAAAACCAGACAGCGGCAATGTTTAATTCCCAATATATTTGTGTTCCTGATGCATTTCAAGAGACTTTTCCTCATCAGGGGCAATGGAAACATATGATACAAAGAAGTTTTTAAAAGCACATTTAAATCTCTTTTAAAAAAAAAGATATGCATTTTACCACTGAAAAACATACCAACAATTTAAATCAATTATAAAACACACAACTGAAATATGTCACTTTTATAAACTTATATATAAGACACAAATGCACCAAAAGTCATAAAACAATTCAAAACTTACTTAGATTCTTCACATCACAGTATCTAAGCTATATGCCACCTTGAGCACCATTTTCTTGCTGGAAAGTTGAGCTACAAATCAAATCAAATCAAATCAAATCAATCAATCAATCCTTCCAGGTAATACACAGAATTCTGAGCTCTTGGTGGTTTATAAGCCAACCTGGTGAGGCTTATAAAGCCACCCTGCAGTGGCAGCTCGTGGACAATCTTACTGGTGGGACAGACAGTAGGTCAGCAGAGGCAGAGCCAAGGGGGGGGGGGGTCACAGGGGCAGAGCCAACCATACCTAGTTTGTGACACAGCGTTCTCTCTTGCAAACCCTAGGATTCCACCTGTAACTTTTTCCTCATTCCTCCCTATTCCTTTTTCCTTGCGTGTCGTGTCTTTTTAGATTGTAAACCTGTGGGCAGGGATTGACTTCTTTTACTGATTATTGGTAAGCTGCCCCAGGAGTCTTTTTGCCTGAAGAGTGGGAGAAAAGTACTCTAAGTAAATAAATAAATAGTTTTAAATAAATATTTTAAAAATAAAAAAGATGAGCATCTGGAATTGGCTGGCGGGCAAGTTTGGGGCCGCATAAAGAGCCCAATGGAAGCTGCAGTCACAGGACTTCCCCCTTCCCCTGAATGGCCCTGGGGATCGGGTTAACCTTCATCTAGTTTTGTTTTGTTTTTTACAATTTTGCATATGTTGTTTAGGGGGTGCCCAAGTCAGACTTAAATCCTTCCTTCAGCAATGTAAATCCAGGAAATCCACATAACAAAGACAGGCGTAATGGCTGCCAATTAGCAGTACAAAAAACCTGAAAAAGGCCGGAGGCCTATAAACTTTAAATCAGCATAACAAAGCTTTTCCTCAATGGATTTATTTTCAGTTTGAAGTAGGCATTTGCTATTGTGCTTGGCTATCAAAAGAGACTAAGATGACCTGTGGATGACCTCCTATTACTGCCCCCTAAATGTTTCAGTTGTTTGGGATATAAAGTCCCCATGAAGCCTATTCTTATGCAGATTTCTGGAACATTTTAAGTCCCAGACATGTTTGGTTTATATAAAGAAAACTGTGAAAGGCAGGTGGTTGAAATTTGGGAATATTTTTTCCTACCCTGTTTTAGGCAAAGTCCTAAAAGGACAGGATTGTCGGTCTACTTATGTGTAAATTACACCACAGAATGTGAGCATGGGGTAAGGAAAGCACCCCAAGATTCAGGTTTAAGATACATAGGCTTCATGGACTTGAGAAGCTGCATAAATAATCACCCCAAACACATATCCTTCAACAATGTGCATTTCTTACCCTTCTCTTCTCCTTCTCAAACAATGAGTCTGTTATATACACAGTGGAACAGAAAGAAGCTGCTGCTGCTACTGCTGCTGCTGCTACTGCTCCTACTCCTACTCTCTGTGAGTGTCTATGATCTCCCTGCCCCCACCTCCTTGCATTGTACAGGCTCCAGTCATGTGGCATGGTGTAAGTGAGATGGGGTGATTTTGCAGATGTCTGATTGGCTGAGGGCTGACTCCCCTTTGCCCTTATAGCCATGAGATTAATGGAGGGAGGTAGAACAACCAATCAGTTGTCGCTCTCCAGCTCACAGCCAGAGGGCACTCTTGAGTAATCCAGGCTTTTGGCTGGCACAGGGCAAGGCCTGTGGCTTATGCTGGCTAGGGATGTAGCCGAGCAGCCCGTCAGACAGGAGCAAGGCCCGAACTGGGCCTGCTCGTGTCCGACGGGCTGCTCGGCCACCCCCGCAGGCTTTACCTGGGCTCTCTGCTCCACGGAGAGCCTTCCTTCCCTGTCCGCTGGGTCCCGTCGCGTCACTTCCCGCATGGAGGAAGTGATGCGACGGGACCCTGCTCCGTCGCGCTGGCCACCCGCGCTCTGTTTTTGGCCGGACAAACCAGGGCAACAGGGCTGTTTAAGCCCTGTTGCCCTGGTTCCTCCCGCCTAAACAGAGCGTGGGCGGGGGTCCAGCGTGCCGGAGCAGTGGCTTCGGCAGCGGCGGCGATGCGCAGGACCAGGTAGGTGGCGGGGGGGTCCTGGCGGCAGCGGGGGGTGGGGTGGGGGGGTCTGGCGGTGGCGGCGGGGGGCCCGTGCATGGGGGGTTTTCTCCGGCGGCAGCTCGACTAGCGTGAGCGGCATGGAGAACGCTCCGCGCCGCTCTGAAGAGTGGGATTGGGCTGCCGCCGCTTGTGGGGGGCCGAGCCTGGAGCAAGCCTCCAGCCGACTCCAGGCTCGGCCCCACCACTAGCTCAGCTTGTCTGAGCATGGAAAGCTAAGCAGGGTCAAGCGGCAAGCCTGGTTATTACTTGGATGGGAGACCCTCCTCTAGTTTCCTGTATTGAGCAGGGGCCCTCTCACTGGATCGTCACCTTGAAGTGGTGAGTGGGCTTGCATGTTCCGATGAACCCTGTGAGCAATGCCGTCAGGAGCTATGTACTCCCAGTAGGGTCACCCATGGTGGTAAGGTCTGGGGAGAGGAACAAGACAAAGAACAATCCAAAACATAAAGTCCTCAATGGCAGAACAGGCAGAAGATAATTAAACCTAAATTACAACGGCTGTGAAGGCGGATGAAGGCTGCAGCAGAGAATGGTTTTCCAATCATCATGGTAGCTGTGCCATTGGATCACTGCTGTACTCTGTCAAGTTTGTGTAGTGATTCGTGTGTGCACCGATCTCCCCACATAAAACAATTTCACGCACAGGCGTCTTCCAACCCAACCAACCAAACAAACAAAAAAAGTCCCATGGCAACTGGCGAATGATGACGGGGGCAGGACTGTGAATCCGGAAGCCCCTAGTCATGGACCAGCACATGGGCGGTGGATGCAGATTCAGTCGCCCTTTTCAAGAAATGAAGTAGTCGAGCAGCTCGGCAGCTGTATCCATGACTGAGCAGCCCTATTTAGGATCCACTCTGCTCACCCCGTATGGGGAAGGGGCTAGAAAAGGTGCCCTAAACATAGTCTACCTCTTTCTCCCCTGACTGGATTACCAGTGGGGTCACCATTTAGCATCCAGTGGGGTCACCATTTAGCGGTCGAAAAAGATGTTTGAATTTTGGAACATGGAATATACGGACATTGCTGGATAACATAGATAGTGAACGCCCTGAGTGTAGGACTGCTATTATTGCAAGGGAGTTGAGAAGGTTTAGAATTGACATAGCAGCACTTCAAGAAACTCAAAGGGCAGGAGAGGGGCAGTTGAAAGAAGAAAAAGGAGGTTATACCTTCTTCTGGAAAGGACTACCTGAGGAGGACCGACGAATACATGGAGTAGGCTTTGCCACCAAAAATGAGCTAGTAAATTCTTTGTCAGAAGTTCCTACTGGCATTAACGAACGCGTGATAATGCTTCGATTAAAGCTTGCCAATCCCTACCAATAACCAGCAGGTAACTATTTTGAGTGCTTATGCGCCAACATTAGATGCTGATGAAGACATCAAGGAAAGTTTTTATACCCAGTTGGACACTCTCCTATCAGAGATACCTAAGGAGGATAAAATTATCCTCCTGGGCGACTTTAACGCAAGACTTGATTTATGGCCAGAAACTATTGGAAAAGATGGAATTGGTAATAGCAACTCGAATGGAATCTTACTTTTGTCTAAATGTGCAGAGCATAATCTCAGTATTACAAACATGCTCTTTCGACAAAAGAATAAGTTTAAAACATCATGGCAGCACTCTTGGTCAAAGCACTGGCATCTTCTTGCCACGATAGATAGATAGATAGATAGATATTAAGCAAACTCGTCTTCAATCATTTCTTAAGGAACATCTACCTACGGAACCTCCTGATAACATTGAGGACCATTGGTCTAAGCTGAAAACCTCCATTACTGCAGCTTGTGAACAAACGATTGGATATGAAACTAAGAAACATCAGGATTGGTTTGATGAAAATGATAATGAGATTAAATATATAATTGACCAAAAAAGGAAAGCCTTCCAAATATGGCAAAATAATATTAATTGCGCTGCCAAGAAAAAATTCTACGCCAGTTAAAGGCTGAGGTCCAAAGAAGAACAAGAGAACTTAAGAACGCTTGGTGGAAAAAGAAAGCTCAAGAAATTCAACAACTTGCAGAATCTCATGATGCATGGGGCTTTTTTAAGGCCACAAGGGCCATTTATGGACCAAAAACCTATGGTACAAACCCTTTACAATCAAAAGATGGCACCAAACTCTTAAAAGACAAAGAGTCTATTGCACTGCATTGGAAAGAGCATAATTATGATCTTTTAATCGTGAATCTAAGGTGGATAATGAGATTTTTTCGCAAATCCCGCAAAAACAAATTAGAGAGGAACTTGCAATACCACCCACTTTGGATGAAGTTATAAAAGCACGGGGTTGGACTCGATAGCCTTGTAGGCTCCTTCCAACTTTATGATCTATGAAATCTATGAATAGGCAGCCCTGCCCCCTTCCTGAAAGGCCTACTCTTCCCCTACAAGCATTTGCATAGAGAAAAAGTCAATGTCCAGTCAGTGTTCGCATTAGTCAAAGCAGAAAGTAAAGAAGAACAAACACTGTTGCACTGCTGCTGCCGGCCACTTTTCATTGCATCCTATGGAGGGAAACAAGGTCTGGGACACAAGCAATGAGAAGCAGGTTAGGCAAGACAGGTTAGGTGGGGCTCTGCCCCCTTTTCCCTGTATGACAAGCCCCCACTGCCACCCTGCTAAGCTAAAAAAAACCCTAGTAGGTTTAGTGTGTTGTCTGAACCTGGACCACAGGCTAAGCCATTGAGAAGCCAAAAAGGCACAGAGCCCATTGGCAAGAGTGGCAAAAAGGGGCTGCCTGCCGCTCTCGCCAAGGAGCTAGCAAAGGATGCTTTCCACTCACCACAATTTTTTTTTTAAAAAAAAGAGAGAGGAAAAAAGTAGTTAGCAGTGGGCTACAAAGTTCCAATTCAGCATGGACACTTGTCTGAATGGACACAGTGCCCATTCCAAAATGGAACTTTGTAGCCCACTGCTATTTCATATATATATATGTAGAGAAAAGAGCCTTTGGGGGTTCCCACACGCTCACTCACACACACACGCACACTCACACACACACACACACATGTGTGTGAACCGGCTGGAGGCTGGGTGGGGTGTGCATAGGTCCTCTAGAATGGATGGCGCCTGGAAGTCCGGAAAAGCCAGGCTAAAAGCTTTCAAGTGCAAATGTCATGAGTTCCCCTCCCTGCCTGGCCAGGTGAAGTGCATCATGATTGGTTGAAGGCAGCAGAGCTACAGGAAGGAGGGGGGAGGGGGAAAAGGTATATTCCCAAAGTGTAGCCTTTTTGTCCTTGTCTTTGGTCATCACGTGGCTGCCGGCTGTGGAGCAATGGCGGCCAGCCAAGCAGAGGCCCAAGCCTTCGGGAGGCCTCAGGATTCTACCCCAGGTAGCTCCTGGTGAAATTAGCTGAATGAGGGCTCTGGTAAAGGCAAGCCTTGTGGGAGGCTACCCATCTCGGACCTTCGGGTAGGTGTGGAAATCTCCATCAGGCAGCAAGGCTGTGCTGGATCTAACCCTGGAAGAGAACTGACCCTCAGGTAACAGAGTTGTGTGCCTGAGAGATATAAAGAAGTAGGTTTTGTTATTTTGCAGCTTTACTGTGTACCAAAGTGTCTCTCTCTAATTTTGTGTGCTTCTCTCATTTCCCTATTGGTTGTTGTAAAATGCTACCTGAATAAACCTCCTCTTGGTTTTACCCCACATGGTGTTTGTGGATTGCTCTGCTTGGTTCAGTAACTAAATCCAGGTTACAGTCAGAAAGGCAAGTCCCTGAACAGAGATTCAAGTAGGATTGCAGACAGCTGAGGCTGGCAATCTGGTATCTTGAGATCTCTGGGGGTCTTGGTTCCTTTGGGGTAGGAAAGGGTGGGGGTGTGGCGGGTCAGCCAGCCCCCCCTTCGTCCTCATGGTGGCAAGTGCTGGGATTCGAAGCTGAACCACAGAGTGTGTGCATATGGGCAAATGAGAGAAATTGGAGCGACTTTAGTACATGGTAGAGGGTTTGTTATTTTTTAGAAATTGAAGTGTGAGATTGAGCCTTAGGAAAAACGTTCAGATTGCTGGCAGTCTGTGGAAGCCTAGCTGCCAGCGGGGAGTGTTGAAGGCAAGAAATCTCAACTGGGGAGTGAGTAAGCAGAGCCAGATCCTACCATCCCCATCGAGTGCAAGAAGTCTGTGGCTGGGGGAAGGCGGCTGTGTGATCCCAAAGAACCGGAGCAAAGAGAAGAAGAAATAGTGTGTGTGTGCGCGCGCGCGTGTGTTCCAAGGGGAGCAGAAGAAAGGAGAGAAGACCAGAAAACCTCTCTTAAGAGACTGGTGAGCAAAACGTTGAATTTTGGGACAGCGTTTGATGAGTGATTGGGTTGGCTATGTGCCCCAGAGAAATCGGCAAGACTTTGGGGAGGGAAGCACAGTCCTGCCCTACATCTCTCCCACGGGAGAAGGACTCAGATTTTGAACTTAGACTGTCCAGTTGCTCTTGGGGGGCGCATGGTGTGTGAACCAGCTAAAGGCTGAGGGCATCAGAAAACACCCCCCCCCGAAAAAGAGACTTTGTCCCTGTGCTGCCAAAATGGAGAGCTGAAAGGAGCAGAAAGAAAAGGGGATTTCCCTCCTAGCTGGCTTAGAAGCACAGACAGAAGAATTTCCCTCCAGGTGTCTCCAGCGGGAAGAAAGGGGACTGAGATTGGGTGTTAATTAAAGCCAATAAAAGCTGATAAATTGTTGCTGGAGTGGAGCACGGACAGAAGAATTTCCCTCCAGGTGTCTCCAGCGAGAAGAAAAGAGGACTAAGATTGGGGGTTGATTTAAGCCAATGAAAACTGTTAAATTGTTGCTGGAGTGGAGGGGACGGGTGATTCAAGATAACACAATTTGTGTATTTGTGTTATCTTGTCGATAAATTGTTGCTGGGGGGCTGGGGACGGGTGATCCCAATGTAAGCAATGGAACTATTTGTGTTGTCTTGTCCCCAAATGAAAAAATTAGTCCAGACTATATCAGGTCAATTTGAAATTTGAATGTAATGATGGCTGCATGTATTCAAAGGGCCTCCGGGGAGCAGAGAAGAGTTGCCAGAGAAAATCAGAGGCTAGAAAACAAAGCAGAAGGTTAAAAGGAACTTAGAGGCGGGAAGCCCTCTAACGGCTGAAAGGTTGCCAGGCTGGTGTTCTAGCCGCCTGGGTGGAGCCTCCAGGGCTAGGCCTTTAATTCTGAGGGAAACAGTCATCCCATTCATGTCATTGGGTAGAAAGTGCCACAAGCAAGCCTTTGGGAAAAGGGGTGGTGTATTCGTGTCATTGGGTGGTGAGAAGCCACCAGCGAGCCTTTGGAAAAAGGGGTGATGGATTCATGTCGTTAAGTGGAGAGTGGCAGAAGCAAGCCTTTAGAAGCAAAATTAAAGGCGAATTGAAGAGTCACATTTCAGTCAGTGCCAGACAGGCAACAGAAGAGTTGGGGTTCCCAATTGAATTGTATATGATGTTTCTTGTGTATGCAAAACTGATGTAATGCAAACCTGTAAACTTCTGATTGATAGTTATTGATTGTTGTTTTGCTGTTTTGATGTTTAAGGAGCTTTAAGATTTAAGATTTAAAGCTTTAAGCTTTAAGATGTTTAAGATTGTAGTTAAGGTGTTTGATGTTTTGATGCTTTTTGTTTTGTTCTGTTTTTGTGTGTGTGTGAAGGAGAAGAGGTGTGGTAGTAGTAGAAGGCTAGCAAAGGCCTTTTCTTTTAAGTTAGTTTAAAATGAAATGAGAGGGTTGACCTCTCAGGTTTCATTTTTTTAAAAGGGAGCGTGTGGAGAAAAGAGCCTTTGGGGGTTCCCACACGCACACTCACACACACACACCTCATGTGTGAACCGGCTGGAGGCTGGGTGGGGTGGGGTGTGCATAGTTCCTCTAGAATGGATGGCGCCTGGAAGTCCGGAAAAGCCAGGCTAAAAGCTTTCAAGTGCAAATGTCATGAGTTCCCCTCCCTGCCTGGCCAGGTGAAGTGCATCATGATTGGTTGAAGGCAGCAGAGCTACAGGAAGGAGGGGGGAGGGGGAAAAGGTATATTCCCAAAGTGTAGCCTTTTTGTCTTTGTCTTTGGTCATCGCGTGGCTGCTGGCTGTGGAGCAATGGCGGCCAGCCAAGCAGAGGCCCAAGCCTTCGGGAGGCCTCAGGATTCTACCCCAGGTAGCTCCTGGTGAAATTAGCTGAATGAGGGCTCTGGTAAAGGCAAGCCTTTTGGGAGGCTACCCATCTCGGACCTTCGGGTAGGTGTGGTAATCTCCATCGGGCAGCAAGGCTGTGCTGGATCTAACCCTGGAAGAGAACTGACCCTCAGGTAACAGAGTTGTGTGCCTGAGAGATATAAAGAAGTAGGTTTTGTTATTTTGCAGCTTTACTGTGTACCAAAGTGTCTCTCTCTAATTTTGTGTGCTTCTCTCATTTCCCTATTGGTTGTTGTAAAATGCTACCTGAATAAACCTCCTCTTGGTTTTACCCCACATGGTGTTTGTGGATTGCTCTGCTTGGTTCAGTAACTAAATCCAGGTTACAGTCAGAAAGGCAAGTCCCTGAACAGAGATTCAAGTAAGATTGCAGACAGCTGAGGCTGGCAATCTGGTATCTTGAGATCTCTGGGGGTCTTGGTTCCTTTTGGGTAGGAAAGGGTGGGGGTGTGGCGGGTCAGCCAGCCCCCCCTTCCTCCACAATATATATATATATATATATATAGGGGCAGAGTGGAAAGCACCCTTTGCAGTGGAATGTTTGGGATTGGGGGGGCTCATGTCCCCCTGGGCTGCTCTCCCTTTCCAAAGTGTGGATAAACCAGCAGAGGCACAAGGGCCCCCTAAAAAAACCACAAGATCCTGAAAAAAAGGGTGTTTTGGTGGATACCACCTGAATTCCCCCCTTCCACACAGGATCCCTGGGGTTTGGGGAGGTGCTGGGAAGCCACAACTGTCCCCCCAGTTTTGCCATTTACCCCAAGTTGATAGCACCTTGGGAACTGGTAAAACCAGAGGGAATTTCCTGTATTGGGAGGGTGGATTAATGCAAATGACACTTCGGGGGGGAAGACTCAGAGCTCTTGCAGTGTACCCTGAGATATCTGCAGGAGGACCGATGAGGGAAGAGGGTGGTGGAGATGTCCAGGAAGCCCTGCTATGCCTGATCATTAGTCGGGCACAGCTGGGGCCCCAAGCAAATTTAAGCCCATAGAGGCTTCAGAGCCTCTGTGGGCTTAAAGTGTTGTGTAAATCCAGTCATTGTGACACCCCATAAACAATACCCCCTTGGTTATTGGGATCAACAAAGGACATTATCTTAAACATGCATTTACAGTGTATACAGTGTCCTCAAGGGTAATGGACTTTTTGGATCAAACAGCATTTGGTAGAATGTTAGATATTATGCCGCTCCTATCTTCCAAGCTTGTGTTACTATGTACCAATATGATTGAAACAGACTACACTCTTCTCTTGATTAGCTCAGTTTTAGAGATCCCAGTATTAGGTCTGAGATGCAATTTATTTCTATTTCATTTCTTTTATTACATTTCTATCACACAAACAGACAAAGCTCTCTGATCAGTTTACAAAGATTTAAACCCTAAAATACAATATAACATAATATAAAACCAATGTACAAAAATATAACAATTTTAAGCTATGAAAAGTAAATCCCAAGCCCTATTAAAAACCTTGCAGCATGCTGTCAAATGCCTGGAGTAGAGGAAAGTCTTAATCTTGCACTGAAAATGTGACAGTGTTGATACCTAGGCAGACCTTGGTGGGGAGAGCATTCCATAATCGGGGTGGGTGCACCACCGAGAAAGACCTCTCCCTTGTTGCCACCTTCCAAGCCTCCTTTTAGTGATACTAATATCAATTACTTGTGGTTATGAAAAAGGCAGAGAAATTACAAACTATGACATTTGGAAACCTACAGATTGTAACACTCATCTGCATTTTCTGGGTTCCCATTCAAGACATATGAAAGAAAATATTTCTGTGGGTCAGTTTTTGACACTATGCAGAAATCGTACAGAAATAAAAGATATGGGGGAGGGGAGAATTAATTAAATTAAAGAAAGAATTTAGGAGTAGAGATTATTCAGATGAGGTCATTTGTAGTGCACATCAAAGAACACTAACTACCCCATACAACAAGAGTTTGACATCTAAAGGCAAGCAAGGAGCAATACATCAGATGGGTAAAAGCAGACACGTGTGGTGTAGTCTAACCTGCAACAAAGCCACTACGTCCATAAAAAGAAGCATTTTGAAACATTGGCATATTCGGGAAGATATATCTATTTTTCTAGAATTTAAGCCAATATTTGCATCAAAAAGGATTTATAATATCAAGGGCAGCTTGGAAGGTAGGAGGGGCTTAACATCTAACATTCCATCAAGTGCTGCTTGACCCAAAAGCCATTACCCTTGTCAACACTGTACATACCACAAATAAACTTTTAAGATACTGTAATGTTCATTGTTAAAAAAAAAAACTTTTAAATTAATTTTTCAAATACAAAGACAAAGAAAGAATGAACACATCACATTTAGATCTAATTACCTAATTATTGACAGAAGGTAGTTGTGAAGGAAGAGAACTGTCTTCCTGTTTCCTGGTACACAGCTTTTTTAATATATTGGGTTGATTTCATTGTTGTATTTGCTAAAACCAAAAGGTCAAAGATTGAGGCAGTTGCCAGTAAGTCTGCAGAAAAAGGGAGGGGGCAGGAAGTTCAGCTGCAGGTCAGGAACCTTGCTCAGCTCCTTGGTGCTGAAAAGACTGCTCTGAAGAAAAGAAAAAGACAGGATTCAGTTTGTAAGAAGTTTCATGTGTGCAAAGACTCTGCAAAGAGGAATTTAGGGCAAAGGTGAGCCCTCCTGATTGGTTAGAGTTACAAGAGCCCAGACTAAATTTAACACATAAAAACTGGAGGTCAAAAAGGGTGTTTGGTTTTTTTAGAAGGAAGGATGAGGCTGAAGAAAGTTGAGAGGCTGGAAAGACTGAAAGAAAAAGATCAAGAAAGAAAGCTGCTTGGGAAAAATGAGAACTTGGACAGTAAGATGTTGCTGGGAAGAACTTGTAAAATGGGGATGTAGCCTAGTTAGTTTTAGCTGGATGTATGTACCTTTGTTATTTTAATTACCCTTTTTGCTCTTAGTGTGTGTGTGTGTGTGTTGTTACCATTCTGATGTTAAAAACTTTCCCCCTCTAATAGTAATACTTTTTCAGGAAACTTTTAAAGTTGTCTTGTTTAAATTCTGTGCTCGCTTTTCTTGTCGGGTTGTGCACTCCACAACTAAAGGTTAAAGCTCATACTACCTCACACTACTGACAAGGGACCCAGAGGGTTTGAACACAGCTTGGTGGAGGCAGCTGGGAAAATAAGGAATTCCACCTGGTGGCAGCAGGAAAGTCATTGGAAGGGGGGGAGGACAAGCAGAAGTGGTCTTCCTTCCACATGTGGATCAGGGTGCAGCTGGTCCTGTGATAGTAGTATATTTGCCCCTTGACTTTACGTGTGTGTGTGTGTGTAATCCAAAAATATAGATGGAAACTGCTCAGAGATTTTCGTTATCATTCTTCATAATGACAAATTATTTTCAATAGTTTGAAAGACAAAAATGCTGAACTTCATTAGATTTCATACCTATGCTCAGTACACATATGGGCATTACAAATGTAATAGGTTCTATCAATGAACCACCTAATTTTGAGTTTAGGCAGCATCCCTAGTCTTCATACAATACATGTACATTTTCAGAGTGCAGTCCTGGTGCACAGAGGGCGGGCTATACTCCTACCCTTTTATGGGGTATAACTCATACTCACTCTTTAAAAAAATGGTTAAACACTTAGGATTGGAGAGTCAGAAGCCAGATGTATCCTGAAATGATGTACCTCTTGTTTCCTGGGATATTTCTGATACTTCCAATTTTGTGCTACTGTAATTTGTGAAGCTGAGAGCAAGGCAAGCTGTGATCAGGGGTACCATTTCTGTTTTTTAATTGAGTCACATCAGTGTTCAAAAGGGTGAAATGCCCACTCAAGATAATATGACAAAGCTGGTGCATATTCAAGATTAAATTGCAAAAACGCAGTGTACTGTTAAAGCATTTCTTGTGATTATGTTATTCACAACAACCAAAGACAGTCTTCTTTGAGTAATAATTATATGTGGTCTGAAACACAAGGGCGCGGTGGTGGAATTACCTCCTAGGATTCAGAATGGAACCCCTTGTTGCCATGCCTACATGTCCCAATTCTCATAAAATGTCAAATTGTCCTCACTAACTAGTCCAATATTTCTCAAGGGTGAGGTTGGTCTGCAGAGGGAAACATGACCAGTTGCTTACTGAGGCAATGACTTTCTGATCTAACCAGGGCCAAATAAAAGTTCTGGAATTAAACTATATTTAGTCCTACTCATTACAGTGGGGCTCTTGTTTGCAGAAATGCATTTTAAACTGCCCCAAAGTCTACCACAACCAATACAATTGTGATAATAAAAGAAAAAGTTATATTCTAATTACCGGTATTGGTTGTTTTCTTTATGACAATAGCTGGTGGTAGGGCATGCCTTATCTCTAACTGCACCATTATTGCTTCTAAAATAGGTATTTTCTCTATGGCTTGTCTTTGAAGCAAATTGCAGATATTTGCTTCAGAGGAGTAACCAGTGCTAGTTATAGCATAATACAGCTGCATAAAACTCTTATTGCAGTGGAAAGGGGACAAAGAGAATAATTTGTTTTCATAATGGCTCTTTGTAGAGTATTCCTTGGCTCTACCAAGAAATGGGCTGTTAGCAAAGCTGCCATCCCACAATGATCTCTGGGTAGGAAGAAAGAATATTATACAGGTGATGGCAGCATTCATTTAAAAATAGTCAATAGCCTTTTCACCCCTTCTTTATTTTATGAGGTGTCATAATTTCTAAATGTTTTCCACCTTTTAAAAAAAAGTTTATTTCTCAATAAGTTGTTCATATGAACCGTAGATTCATTCAAAGTTAAAATCTGACCAAGTAGGGAATTACACACTGGAGAAATATCTATAAGAAGCATTGTAATTCTCCACCAAGGATATATAACTGACTGTGTTCTCCTGCCCTCTGCCTTGAAGCTGAAACAGTGAGTGTTTTTGTTCTCCCCTTGGCCATATTCAGCCAGTAAAATATTGGAGGATTCAAACTATAAAGTATAGGGTGATGCTAAGGTTATTTCTGGTCAGAATTACAAAAGCCAATAAGCTGCAGTAAATATAGTTCATATGCCCAGCAAAGGCACATAATGTCATAAAAACCTGTTCTTAGATTTCCCACTATGGACATGCCATATTCCTGCAAAATTTTGTTTTTTTAATCAAGCTCTATTTTCAGTATTGAATTCCTGTCCAATCCCTGTTCTTCTCAAGAAAGCAATAGCGCAGTCTTACTGAGACAACAATGCCAAGTCACGGTGAGATGCAAGTACTAAGTACATGTCATATGTTATTGGAATCAAACATCTTGGAAAGCCCAGTCAAGTGTGTAAAGTGTTCTTCCTAAACCTTCAAGATACAGTTAGTTGGTTGGCCAATCATTTATATGGTGGTAAGGGTGTCCTTATGTGTCCATGAGGCTGATAACAGTAGAGAACCATCTGCTTCTCCTGTCAGCTTCCTTTATGTACTACCTTTCACCCTAACAACCTATCACTAGGAATGCTGCCAAAACTCAAATTTAGGTGGTTCATTGGTAGAATCTATTATGTTTATAATGCCTTTATTTATTTATACGTGTACCGAGCTTGGATTGCTATCTAACAAACTTTAGTATGCTCTTCCCACTCCTTTATGATTTAGACTTATAGATGGCTTGTAACATATGGGGATGGGAAGTTTTGTTTTTGGTCCACATGTTGAAACAAACCAACTGATTTTGCACTTCCTGGACTAATGTACAGATAGGAACAGTTATCCTTTGCATTGCATACTTCTCAAAAGTTTACAATGTAGTTCTCAGTTCAAATATGCTGTACAAAACTGTGAATGTTAGGGGAAATGGAATACAAAATGTGTATATTAGGGAAAATTGCATACGAAAATTGTATGTGTATGTGTGTGTGCATATGTGTTGTTTTTAAATTTATTTATTTATTTATTATTTAATACATTTTTATACCGCCCAATAGCCGAAGCTCTCTGGGCTGTTTACAACAGTTAAAACCATAAAATACAATATAAAATAAATATAAAATTTAAAACCACAGATTAAAAACACACAGCAGAGCTAGCAGCAGCAGTTACAATAACGGAGTTAAAAAAACTACAAGATTAAGATGATTAAAATGATTAAAATGCCTGGGAGAATAGAAAGGTCTTCACCTGGCGCCGGAAAGAATACAAAGTAGGCACCAGGCGAACCTCTTTGGGGAGCTCATTCCATAACCGGGGTGCCACAGCAGAAAAGGCCCTCCTCCTAGTAGCCACCTGCCTCACTTCCTTTGGCAGGGGCTCTCGGAGGAGGACTGCTGATGCAGATCTTAGTGTCCGGGCAGGTACATATGGGAGGAGATGATCCTTCAGGATTTACCCTGACCCCAATCCGTTTAGGGCTTTGAATGTTAGTACCAGCACTTTGAATCGGGCCCAGAAACAGACTGGCAGCCAGTGCAGATGAGAAAGCACTGGCATAATATGTTCACATCGGCCAATCTTTATACAGTATTTTATGTTGTATTTTATGGTGTTAATTGTTGTGAACTGCCCAGAGAGCTTTGGCTATTGGGCGATATAGTAATGTAAGAAATAAATAAAAAATAAATATTAGTGATAAATTTGTGTAGTGTGGCTCAGTCAGTACACTGCCTATAGTTCAGCTGTCAATAAGTCAAACCCTGTCGTTGGTTATGAGCACTTTTGGGAGCTTCTGTATTTTGTAGAATATCTAACGGTGAATATCAAGGATGGTAAATCATGAAGTCCTGATCCAGCATTACATTTTCAAGGTTTCTGAGCTGTCCAAATATCTAAAAGCTTAATAGACTTCATTAACAATTTTACTATTGAGCTAATATTTCTTCAGTAGGGGAAAGATAAGAAGAGGAAAAATTCATCCTATATGCCAGTAGTATGATAAAAATACAGGGAGTAGTTAAGTTAACTATGACAAAGAACTTTCTCACTATAGCAGTTTAACAATGGAAGAAGCACCCAGGGAGGGAGGGTGGAATATTCTGGGGTTCTGACTCTTGACAGGTGAGTGGACCAGATGATCTTTTGGGTCCATTCCAATTCTGTGATCATCTGAAAAGACAACTGCAGTGGAATGACAGACATGTCGGGGAAGAATAAGAATGCTCGGCAGATTTGAAATGCAACCATCTTGTCATTTTAAGCAGAATGTCTGGTAGAAATGATTGCCCTGGTTAACCTAACACTGGTCATTGCACAGGCCAGTGAATCCTGAAAATTATGATGTGACACAGGTCATATATTTTATGGCATCAATAGAAAGCTGGAACAGTTACGATGAGGTGCCACTGGAAGTCTCTGCATTTTATGCTATGATGGGAAAAAGAGCCCATTCACATTACGATGTCAATGGGAGCTGCACTGTCTTTACATTGTAAATGTGAAAGTTCATGTGTACATTATGGTGCAAGTAAACTTTGGCAGGATTTACTGTATGCTGTATTGTGAATGAATCCTTTTATTGTGTGGTCATATAAGGCTTACCTCTTGCATCACTGCTATAAACATACATTTGCTGTGGGTCACCTGCACTACCCATCTCTGGAAATGCAGCATTTGGGTTAGCTGTGAAGGCTACCTGTTGTTGTTGTTGTTGTTGTTGTTGTTGTTGCTGGTGGTAGTAGTAGTAGTAGTAGTAGTACCAGTACCAGTACCAGTAGTAATAGTCTATTTTCTTTTAATGAATTAAGACTGTTGAAGACTGTACACAGAAATACAAGATATGATCTTAAAATTTGAAACAAGGCAAAGAAATCTGAATTTATCTGTGAACATACAGAGGAACCCAGAATGTTACTGTCAGACACAGCACAACGATGTGTGTGTGTGCACACGCGCGTGCGCACGTATGTGTGTATATATATGTGTGTGTGTGTAACACACACACACACACACACACATAGTGAACCTCTGCTCTTCTCTCTCTCTCTCTCTCTCTCTCTCTCTCTGCATGTGTCTTTGCTTGTTTTTGTAAACTGTCTTTAGCTGTTTGCTATATAACCATCTTCTCTTTCATGCCTGCTCCCTGCTTGTGGCACACTGAAGTCTGGATTGCACCAGTTGATCTGTGCGTGGGTATGTCTGTTTCCAGTGTGGGGTGGCAGATGAATTGTCCTGAATCACATCATAGATTAGATTACTTCTCATTACAAGTCTATCATACACAGATATGAGGACAAACAAGACTTAAATGGTAAGGTCTTTGGCCCACTGAAGTGCTATTTAGACAATAATAATGCATGATCAGCAGCAACTTATGAGTACGAACATAAAGGACAAATGCTCTAGGCTCATAATTTACTGAAAGAGGCAGAATATCGTAAGTAATTATTTTGATTTTTTTTAAAAAAATATCTACACACAGACAGACAGACATAGAGGCTGTGGTTTAAAACAAAATCTAGTAATAGGTAGAAATAAGCTCTTGTACAGGAGGAAACTATGGACCAATTAGATTATTTCAATAATTCCTTCCTCTCTCAAGAACTTGTGATCTTGTAATTCATTTAGCCCTGCTTTACATTTTACATTTGGTTCACATTTTCTGAAATGTCATGAATTAGACACAATCTTAAATTAAGATGCTTTCCTGAATAAAGGCTGGGTATCAGAGTAAAGCTGCCAGCGCTGTATGGCAGGAGTACTTATTGATACATAGGCTATATTTGAACAGCGTGCAATAAAAATGTATCTTACAATAAATACTTGTTGAAACATGCAAACAAATACATACGGGAAAAGTGTCTAAAATACATAACAATATTCATGTCTATCACTAATTTAAAATTGAGTTCACACCTATTTACATGCTACATATGGACCAACATGCTGAATTTGTTTAACATGTTTAGTCATGATTTGCTTAGTCATAGGAAAATTAGTTGATCTAACATCCTGGGCCCAGTACTCTTCAACATTTTTATTAATGACTTGGATGAGGAGGTGCAGGGAATGCTTATCAAATTTGCAGATGACACAAAGTTGGGTGGAACAGCTAATACTCTGGAAGACAGAAACAAAATTCAAAGTGATATCGATAGGCTGGAGTGCTGGGCCGAAAACAACAGAATGAAATTTAATAGGGATAAATGCCAAGTGCTGCACCTAGGGAAAGGAAACCAAATGCACAGTTACAGAATGGGGGACACTTGGCTCAACAATACTAGAAGTGAGAAGGATCTTGGAATTGTTGTAGATCACAAACTGAATATGACCCAGCAATGTGATGTGGCTGCAAAGAAAGCAAATGCTATTTTGGGCTGCATTAATAGAAGTATAGCTTCCAAATCATGTGAAGTACTAGTTCCCCTTTACTCCGCACTGGTTAGGCCTCATCTTAAGTACTGCAACCAGTTCTGGGCACCACACTTTAAGAAGGATGTAGACGAACTGGAGAGGGTTCATCATCATCAGGCGATCACTCGTGACCGAGTAAGATTGTCTTCCGGGATAAAAGGAGGAAATTCTAAAGAAGATTGTGTAGACTCTAGCGATGGGTCCGTAAGTGACTGTGGAGGCCAATTTTAGATCCACACAGCTTCCCACAGTGAGGACACAGGTTACCAGATAGAAGATGGTCCTGTAAAGGATTCATTTGACGTGCTTTTCGTTCAGAGGAGGGCAACAAGGATGATAAAGGGAATGGAAACAAGGCCCTATGAAGAGAGACTGAAAGAACTGGGCATGTTTAGCCTTCAGAAGAGGAGACTGAGGGGAGATATGATAGCACTCTTCCAGTACTTGAAGGGTTGTCACAAAGAGGAGGGCCAGGATTTCTTCTCGATCATCCCAGTTTGCAGGACACTGAATAATGGGCTCAAGTTACAGGAACCTAGATTCCACCTAAACATCAGTAAAAAATTCCTGACTGTTAGAGCAATAAGACAATGGAACCAATTACCTAGGGAGGTGGTGGGCTTTCCCACTCTGGAGACATTCAAGGTGCAGCTGGACAGTCATCTGTCAGGGATGCTTTGGCTTGGATTCCTGTGTTGCGCAGGGGATTGGACTCGATGGCCTTATAGGCCCCTTCCAACTCTACTTCTATGAACATATAGGGGCCAACTCAGAATCCCATATGAAAAAAATGTTTTTAGCAGTCAGTTTATTTATTTATTTAAAAATATTTTATACCACCTGTCATGTAAAAAGAAAACACATATCCAGGCAGTGTACAACAATAAAAACCATAATATAAAAATATAAAAATATACAATATAACTAGACAAAAATAATGAAAACATACTAAAGCATAACCAATGCCCATCAGCTAAAAAATCAGAATGACCAGCATCACAAATCATGAAATTAAAAAAGTCTTCATCATGCACTTAACTGCATCAGGATAGGCACAGTTTTTATTTCTGGGAGAGGGTATTTCAGAGTGGGTGCCACCACACAAAAGGTCTCTTCCTGGTTGTCACCAGGTGAAAATCTGCAGGATGTGGCACCACCAGGAGGGCCTCTGGTGATGATTGCTGCAGCTGGCCAGGTCTATATGGGAGAAAGCATTCTCTTAGGTACCCCAGGCTCAAGTTGTTTAGGGCTTTAATACCAAAACCTTAAACTTGGCCTGGTAGTGAATTGGCAGGGCAGTTTCTGTAACAATGGTGTCATATGGCAGTGGCTAGACACATCATACAGTAATCTTGCCCCTGCATTCTGCACTAGCTGCAGCTTCTGGACCATACATAAGGGAAGCCGCACATAAAGCACATTGCAGTAGTCAAGATGTGAGATTACCAATGCATGGTCACTGTGGCTAAGCTATTGCTGTCTAGGAATGGCCACAGCTGGGCTCCAGCCAAAGCTGCTAAAGGCTCTCTTTGTCACTGCAGTCACTTGGGTTTAGGAATGGCCACAACAGTGCTCCTATAAGCACCCCCAAACTTTGTTCCTGCAGAGCGAAGGCAACTCCAACCAGCAGAGGCAAACTGCCTGGACCTGGGAAGCACCTACCCAGAAGACCTCCAATGTACCATGATTCAGACTCATTACTGGCCCCCATCCAGCCCTCCCCTGCATCCAGACACTGGTCCAGGACCTGCATGGCCTCTCCTGATTCAGATGTAACAGAGAAATAGAGCTGAGTGTCATCAGTATACTGATGATACCATGCTTCAAATTTCCTAATAACTGCTCCCAACAGCTTCATATAGATGTTGAATAGCATTAGGGACAGGATAATACCTTGTGGCACTCCCTGGCACAATTGCCTGGGGGCTGAAAAATAATGGCAACTGGCCCCACAAGTAGGAGCACAACCACTGTAAAACAGTGTCTAACTCATGGAGATGGTCCAAGAGGATACCCTGGTCAATGGGATCAAAGACCACGAAGAGATCAAGCAAGACTAAAAGGGTTGCACTCCCCCTCTCCAATAAAGGTCATCCATCAGGGTGACAAAGGCTGAATCAGTACCAAAACCAGGTTCTGAATCCAGACTGAAATGAGTCTAGAATTTAATTTGCATTAGACTTACCCATACTGCCATGAACGTAGTCTACAGTGAGCAAGTTGGGATAAGGTGGTCTGCCAGATAATAACAGGACCTTAATATTGTACTTTTCCTTTACTTATTGTGGCCACAAGCTATTACTTTCAATTAAATTGTATGACTTTTAGCTTTAGTCCCTATTGTGAAAACCTGCACCAAAGGCAATAATTAGCACATATATCTTTTGAATTTAAAGTAGCGAAGAATCACAAATGATGGAAGCTAATTACAGTTATTTTAGTACTGGCCATAGTAGGTATGGGTATAGTTGCAAATGAAAAGCAGGAAGGTAAAGAGATCATATGCTGGTCTTGTTTAGATGTAACATATTTTGACTTATTAAACTGAGATTTTTCCTTTCTTGACATGCTACAAACATCTTCAAACTGCGGTTTCAGATCATGGTTTGTTCTGATAGTGTTAGCCATAGTTTCCAAGTTTGGACATAACTGCAGGCACTGTATTGTTTTCGGCACCTGCTGAAGATATCTTTGTTCCAGGAAGCCTTCCTTGTTGACCATACACAGTTTTAATGTTATCCTGTTTTTAATGTATTATTTTTATTCTTTTATCTGTTTTATCTTTTTATTGTTCACTGCTATGGAATCTGTCTAGATATGGAATGGTATACAAATGCTGTAAGTAAGTAAATAACAGGAATCATGGTGGGCTAAGAAGGCAGGAGGGAAGAGTTGAAATGAGGGACATATTGTGCAGGCACAAGGCTTGTGCATAAAAAACAACAACTGAGGAGATTCAGTGGCCCAGTTCTGACATCTCTCTCAGCTTATTAAGCCAAGGTATGTTATGTCCAAATTATTATTACTACTACCACTACTACTACTACTACTACAGTATTTGTATACTGCTCCATATCTAAGTAGATTCCGGAGCGGTGAACAGTAAAAAGACAAAAACAGACAAAAGAAACAAAAACAACACATTGAAAACAAATTAACAATGACAGTGGTGCTTGGAGAGCAGAGAAGGCTTCCTGGAACAACAAAAACAGCACAATGTCGGAGCCTGTCTGACCTCCAGAGGCAGGGAGTTCCACAGAAATGGAGCCACCACACTGAAGGCTCTTCTCCTGGTGGACTCCAATCGGGCCAAAGGTCCATGAGGAACCACCAGGAGCATGTCATCTGATGACCTCAGTGACCGGGTAGGTTGGTATGGGAGGTTGCACTCTCTCAGGTAAGCTGGTCCCAAGTTGTTTCGGGCTTTGTACACAAGTATCAGATCCTTAAACCTGACCCGGTAGCGAATAGATAGCTGGTGCACTTCCTTCAGCAAAGGAGTTGCATGCTGAAAAAGGGCAACTCCCGACAACAGCAGAGCTGCTGCATTCTGCACTAGCTCCAGCTTCTGGAGCAGCCTTAAAGGCAGCCCCACATAGAGCATATTGCAGTAATCCAGTCTTGAGGTTACTAGTGCCAGTAAATTAGACCACTGAATTTCCAAAAACTGTATGTATTAATCTGCAGTGCTGGTGTCTATTATCTGTAATGTGTTTGTTTTTAAAAGGAGAAATCCATGCTCCCTCTGCTCCCCTATTGCTTTTCCTGTAGTGCTAATCACACTTCTTTCCTCAGAGGATTAATCTGATGTAATTGGTATATTGTGAAATGTATCTACGGAATCTGCACACACACAGCCTTCTCAGTATCAGCTGAACAGAATAGTTGTGTACAGAACATATGGACACATACCACAATTACACATCTTCTGGAAAGGTGGTATATAAATATTATCAATTTATAAATAAAAATATGGCATCAGTGTAGTGGGTGCTTTACAACATGACATAGGAAAAAAGATAAGTGCCTGACCTGTGGATCTTGTAGCCTAAATTTAGACCGGTAGTGGGGAACACATGGCCGAATGTTAAGCCACCTATGTCATCCAGCCCAGCAGCCCGCCCACCCTCCCCCATGGAAGAGACCAGAGGGAGTTGGCAGAGGGAGGCAGTGGAGGCGGCTTGCAGGATTGGGGTGAGCACAAGCTGTGAACAAAGAGGCTTCTCATCTTTTGTGAGTGCCCCTGATTGAATGTGGCACCCATGCTGCAGATTGACCACTTGTGCTTTATGACACTGGTGCAAGCTCCAAAACATATAAAAAAGGGGGGATGTATTAAAAATCCTGACTAAAACATAAAGCAGAAACTTAAAAGTCAAGAAAAATATATGTAAAATACACTGAATTTATAATATCAAGATATATAACATTATATTTTAAAAGAATTATATATACCGGTATAAAAATATAAAACATGTAAAAGCCAGAAAACTTAATAGACATGTAAATAATAGCTCCTCATAGGCTGAAGAAGATCTTGAATGTTTTTTTCCACACAAGAGGGCTTTTATCTCTGGGTATGATATTATTAATGCCAATGTTTTTTTGTTTGTTGCTTCCAGAGATACCGTAAGTCTTTTTCAGCACTTTTCTGTTGATAGAAGATGAAGGCAAACGCGTTTCGGCCCTGAAGGCCTTCTTCAGTGGCTTGGAAAGAACAGAAAAGCCTTACAGTAAATCAAACTACAGTCAGCTAGTAATTTTGAACACAATTAATAATAACATAATTAAATGATGTCATGCTCACCACTGTAGTTCACACTCACTTCCTTTTACAGACTATTATTCTTTCTTAATTCTATATAAAATATACATTTGCTTTATTATCATATACATTAAAAAAAAATTGTTAGAAAAAATAATGATAACAATTTAAGAAAATCCTTTCAGAAGGAGCGTATTGACTCACCAATGCTGGTCTCATTTACCAACCTCCTGAGACAATTCTCCAGAGCTTTGCAGATGGAGTACTTTTATCTGGTGTGTTCATTTTACACACACCTGGTAATACTCTTCATTTAGAGGTGGCCTGATCGGGTGGCTATACACTTAGTATTCTGAACAAACTTATACAGATATTGGTCTTTATACAGAATTTATTTCAACAAAACCATGGCAAAAGTAATATATTATAAACCTGTTGCTAACCAATCTATGTTCTCATTCAATCCAAATGGAGCTACTGTATTTAAATTAAATATCCATCTGGACTCTTGGTTTCTAAGTTTTGCTATTAGTTGTTTTCCTGTACCTCGCACTCTTTCTATACACCAAAACCTGACCGAGTTTTCATCATGCTCATGTTCCATGTAGTGTTTGACCATTGGGGCATGAATCTTTTTTGTTCTGATACAGCTTTTGTGTTCAGCTATTCTTAATTTTATTTTTCTAGTTGTCATACCTATGTATAATAAAGAGCATGGACATTGAATGGCATATACCACACCTGGTGTGTTGCAATTGTAAAATTCCTTTAGGGTGTATTCTTTGTTGTTATTAGGGTTTCTAAAGGACTTGAGAGTCAAGCAATTATCACAAACACTGCAGTTCCCACATTTGTGATGTCCCACAGGTAATTTTCCAGTGATAGTTGCCTGATTCATGTTATTTCCTAATTTTGAATGGACCAGAATATCTTTTAAATTAGCAGTACGTTTATGGGCAAACATAGGAGGGTGTACACACTTGGGTATGTCTTTCAGAAGGTACCAATGTTTTAGGATGATGTTTTTTACATAGGCAGTTGAGCTATCAAATGTTATAGGGATAATCATTCTATTGTTTTGTATTAATCTTTTTTTGGGTTTTAACAATTCTGTCCTTTTTACTGTTTTAGCTTTATACAAAGCTTGTTTTAAGATTCTACGGGGGTAGCCTCTGTTTTCTAATTGTCTCATTAATTGTCCAGCTTGTAGATGGAATTCACTACTTTGGCTACAATTTCTTCTAATCCTTAAGAATTGTGAATAAGGTAAATTTCTCTTTAAAGAGACAGTGTGATGACTTTCATAGTTCAAGTAGGAATTCACATCTGTTGCTTTCTTGTATGTAGATGTTTGTAGAGATCCCTCAGACACAGTTAAATATATATCAAAAAAATGGATTTGGTGCTTATCATATTTCATGTCAAATTTTATAGTGGTATGTTGATTATTGATAAAATGCTCAAATTCTCGAAGAGTACTTTCAGAACCCTGCCAGACCACAAAAATATCATCCAGATATCTTTTATAGAATGTTATATGGTGTCTAAATGGGCTGTCCATATTCAAAATGAACTTTTATTCAAATGTTTGCATGTATAGGTTAGCCAATTCTGGGGCAAATCTACATCCCATTGCTGTGCCTGATATTTGCCAAAAAAAAAACCGTTTTCAAACTGGAATTTTTTTTTCTTTAGGACTACCGGTAATTGAGCCAGGGCCAAAATAAAATGGGTTGGTGGATTTAACAACTTTCTCTTATTTAGGGTTTCCTCAATAACTAGTATAGCCTCTTCCTGTGGGATGTTTGTATAGAGAGCGTTTACATCCAGGGTCACTAGCCATGAATTTGTTGGTTCTAGCTTTAGCTTGTGTATTAGATTCAAAAAATGAGTTGTATCTTTTATAAATGAATTAATTTGTTCCATAAAAGGTTTTAAAAAGTGGTCTACATACACAGCTAGGGGCTCTAGGATAGATCCACAACCAGAGACTATGGGTCTTCCTGGCACAGGGATGATCCCTTTGTGGATTTTAGGTAACAAATAGAATTGCGGAATCTTTTCATCCGTGTCAGTAAAAAACTCATAAGTGGATTTTGAGATGTATCCTAGTAAGAAGGCTTCATCTATTAGGTAGGCTATCTCTTTTTTTATTTTTGGTGTGGGGTTATCTGAACATGACCTGTAGTGTATATTATTTCCCAATTGTCTCTTAACTTCTTGGATGTAGTCCTTTCTATCCCAAATAACCACTGCCCCTCCTTTGTCAGCTGGTTTTATTACTATATCCTTGTTAGTTTTAAGTTTTTCCAAACTGTTTTTTTCAACCCTTGTGAGGTTATGCCAGATATATGAGTCTTGTCATTCCATTATTTGGATCTCTTGTGTGACTAGATGCTGAAAAACTTGAATGTGGGGATTGTTAGATGTCGGGTTGAAGCTGGATCTAGGTTTGAAAATAATTGGTTCTGTTGTGACTTTGTAAAGACTTTGGTCTTTAAAGAAATCTGCTAATCTAATTTTTCTAAATGTTTGTTGTATTTCTGACATGATACAAAAGGGGTCATGCTTAGGAGTGGGCACAAAAGATAGCCCCTTCTGCAAAAGGTCAATTTCCAATTTTGAAAACTGATAATTTGAAAGGTTAACTACTGATGTGTCCTTAACATTTTTTGTCTGTAAGTCTGTCTGTGATCCCCTACTCTGGGTCTTTTCCCATATTCTCTCCCCCCTGTATCCTCTAAAAAAGATCCTGATGGATGATCTGAATTGTCAGAATTGTATGATGTCCTACTGGTTCGATTTGACCTATATCTAAATTTTTATTGCTGTTTTCCCTCCTATAATTAAATTCTCTGTTGTTGTAGGTATTGGATGAATTTGGTTCTTCAAAACTACTATTAGAAGAAAGGTCAAAACTTACTGATTTCCTTTTGGGTGTGACTCCTGTTTTCTTTTTCCAATTATATATATTATTTTCTTCATAATCCTTAAGATCTCTTTGGAATTTTTTGAACTTTTGCTCCCTTAATTCCTCTAACTGGTATTCTAATTCCTCATCAAGTATTTCTGATTTTTCATTGAAACATCTTTCCCCTATAGTCTCCTTAATTTCTGATGTCATAACTGCCAATTCACTCTTAAGTTTTTGTACCTCCATGTTGGATCTCAATTAGTAATAACATAAGGTCCATTGAACATTTGTTTAAGATAGCATACCATTTATCCTTGAATTTTGCATCATTCGTGAATACCCCAGGCTCTTTTAGAATTCTAAGACCCCTTGGGATCCTTTTAACCCTACAATACTCTGCCAATGCACCAGCATGGGTTTCAGTTCTTAAAATCTTGTTGGTAAGTAATTCAAAGGCATTCCAATCACTCTGTGCCTTGGGTCTATTTGGTTGTTTTTTGAAAAAAGAAGGTGCTTCTAGCAGCTTATCTGTTTGTTCTTCAGAGTAACTGAAAAACTCTAGACTGGTGCAAGCTCTCCTGCTGCCCGAGGTGGAAGAACACAGCATACTGCTGTGCCACATTTATTTTTTATTTATTTATTATATTTATACCCCGCCTTTTTTCCTGCAAGGAACCCAAGGCGGCTTACATAATCCTCCTCCTCCTCTCCATTTTATCCTCACAACAACCCTGTGAGGTAGGTTAGGCTGAGAGTCAGTGACTGGCCCAAAGTCACCCAGTGAACTTCATGACCGAGCGGGGACTAGACCCCGGATGTCCCGAGTCCCAGTCCAACACACTCACCACTACGCCACACTGGCTCTCATGTGCCATTGCCACCGCTGCCACATTGCCCACCCCAACTGCATGGCTGTCACCACATCGCATACCCCCCCCATCGCTTTACCCATTGGCTGCCCTCTGGAGATTACCTGTACCATGGATGATCATCTGGGACACTCCTCCCACAATGCCTGGCTCAGAGGAAGGACCCACTCAGAGCCAGGCATTTGGACCCAGCCAGCTCTCTGAAGAGCCATGCTGGCCACTTTTCCTGACTGACGAGACTTTTCAGAGAGCCCACCCAAACTCTGGCTCACTCTGAGAGGATTCTCAGAGCAAGCCAGAGGGTGGCTGGGTACTCCAAAGTGCCCCATTGGCCAACATTTTTCACAGTGGGAGAGAGGGGCCAGTGGGGCTCTCCAGAGCACCTGGTGTAGTGCTGGGGTAAGGTGGCCATGGGGTGGGGGGCCCTCCTGGTGGAGAGATGAGTATTCAATTTGCCACTCTTCTCATTCAGCCACCTAAGGCGGGACATTCACCCCACCTCATGGGAGGGCTGGCCCTGCCCTGTCAAGAATGCATTCGTTGATTGTGAACTGTGGATTCTTTTAAAGCTCCCTTATGTTTACATTATCTAATTTCTGCATTGGGAGACTGGGTCAGAAAATCAGATTTAAAGCAAAAACATAGCTAAAGGATGCTTACATTAGTTAATATTTATACAGTAATTGTCAAAGCACTGATTTTTCTATTGGAAAGGTTTGCCATTGTGAACATTCCCATAATTTGTTGTGTTAGTCTATAAACTTTCATAAACAAAGTATCTCTAATGAAAGAAGATCCTTCATCATCTCTGCTGGAGCACACTGTTGGATTAATTCCACTTTTACAAAGAATTCTTGTGCTTGATCATTAACAACTGCTTTGTTAATAACTGTGCATTAAAAAGGTGAATTAGGGAAATAAATATCCCAAAACAATAGAAACAAAAGTGCTCTTAACATCTTTTTGCTATTGAGCATCTTTCTAAATTTTTATTTTTAGAAGTCACTGACAAAAAAGTATTTGTTGTGAAATACAGAAATGAATTAGAATGTTATTAAAGGTAGTTTTTTTGTGCAGGTGGAAGTTCTATAAGTTAATAATTGCAGCATTGTGAATTATATTTGTTTATTAGCTTGATTAGCTAGGTCTTTCTTTTTAAATACCGTATACTACAAATGAAATTAGAATGTTTGCATGTATTTTAGAAAAATTAGGAGACTGTTCTTTGTCACACACAGGTTCCAATAATGCTGGAGCCAAGCCATGACAAAAGCTTTGCAGATGCTCAGCCATCTCACTCCTGACTGCTGTGATTCTCTCTCAGTATCGAAGGTGAACTCGTCCTCTTCAGCAGATTTCTTGGAAGGGAGAGCTCCAGCTGGGTTGGTGTTTCAACTAGGGGTTCATCAAACTGCCACCCTTCAGTTCAGCAAGCATCCCAACCCGTAGGTGATAAGCTAAGGTGTGAACCAGTTTTGGTGGTTTGGGTGGGGACACCATTTCTCTTAGTGGTAGCAACAATGGCTCCCCCCCCTTTTGGATGTCACTGTCTTTGAGGGCAGCAGGGAGGTTCCTTTCCCCTTCCTTCCCCTCTCATACCCTCCGGGAGTTTTAAATGAAAGCCATCCAGTGATCACCACCATATTTGACTGCTCCCAGCATGCTAGGGATTACCTCACAGTTTAAGCAACTTCTGCTCTGCAGCAGTGGATGAGGTTCTTTCTGGGTGGGTGGGCACCTCTACCGCTTTCAATTAAAGCATTTCAAAGGTAACTAGGGTTCATTAAGTCTTCAATGGCCCTAGTGGTGAAGGTTCTTCCCGGGCTTTCCCACCACCAGAGATGTTAGAATTGTGTATACCCTGTCACTAAAGACCCCAGCCTCCGCAAGCGTGAAATGTTTGTGAGTTGAACCGTACTGAAAGCAGAAGCTGCTTTCCTACTGTGTGCACCTGACCTTGACAAAGCGGGATTATTAGATGAGGAGGAAATTAATTGTTCAGCTAAGCAAAAATGGTTCACTCTCCTTGCCTTCTCAGGAAGGAAGGATGAAAGGAAATCACCGAGCGAGAATCACTTTGTGTGTGTCCAGTAAAGGGAAGGCAAGCTGGAGTTAACGATCCACTTCTGGAATGGCCCAAAGGATACCGCATATGAGCTGGGAAGTGACAAGCAAGAAATGCTCTGTTACAGCCTCAGCTGCCTCAGTAATGACAGCTCCCCTGCCTTCTTTTTCCCTCCCTGCTGTAGGTAATGGCTTACCCATGCAATTACCTTCTTTTGTCTTCATAGAACCGGGGATAAATGATTTCAACCTCTTTACAGGGGGCATTAGAAACCAAAGTTATTTTTAGGGGAGATATAAATTCTTTCATGTAAGATGCGAGGGTTGTTGCTCCTCAGGCAGTGGAAGAGTGGGTGGGTGGTGTGGGGGACTGAAAGACACATCAAGTCTTTTTAAAAGCTCAGTTCTGATGTTTCTGCTGGAGATCAAAGCGAAGCTGTGAAAGGAGGGGAAGTGGAGCTTTGAGTACGCTACCAGTATATACAGTATGGTATATGCATCCTTTGAAGGACTTGCCATTACATTCCCTGATCTTTGAACTCTATTTCTTATTTCATGAAGGTGAGCTGCATTCCTTCCAAGTTGTCTTATTTCAAAGGTAATCACTACACCTTGAGAAAGTACAGGGATAGCCTTAAAAAACAGAATGAACATAGCACCTTATCGGGATCTCACACATGCAGATATACTCTGGCTTCTCTGTGAGGGGAAAATAATGTGGCAACAGATTGAAAAGATTAATACCTTCGCCAGGTTTTGTAATAAAATAAAATGAAATATTTTGAAGTGGATTTTTTTTAAAAAAACCAACCTCATTTTTTTTTAATGTCATATTGTAATTCCTTAAGCCTGATTCCACTGCTGTGGTATATTTATCTGTCTCTGCAGTAAACCTATTTCTCTCCTTTTCACATTGCTTGGGTCCCCACCTCCATCATCCATTCTATGGATGCTGGAATACAAATTCAAACTTCATTTGTTGCTGCTGCTGCTGCTGCTGCTGCTGCTGCTTTTCCACAACACCCAAACAGCTGTCACTCAGCTTGTATGTAGACTAACTCCAATTGAAATTAGATAAAAGAAGAATTTGGCATCAAGTTCATATGCTACAGAAATATTTCTAGCCTCAAAGGAAGACATAGCTCTGTGTATCACTCACTTTACGCTCTCTTGAGGAGGGGGGGGGGGGGGAATACAGACATTTAGTGCAGGAAGAGGACCTGTGTACTCATCAGTGTACACAATGAGCTGGTGAGATTGGTTGTAAAATTCCCCAGCAAATGGTATTGATCTCCATTATAGTACATTCTTATTGTCTCCTGCAGTCATCTGCACAGGAATCTATCAGGGCGTAGCGCTTCAGAGGCAGATGCTGAACAGGGGCAACAATGTTACAATGTAATGTGGTAGGACACAAGAATTATATCTGTCTGTCTGTCTGTCTATCATCTATACACATACACATCTGGGTGCACATTTTTAAAGCTTACTTTCCCCCATTGACTAAAGTGTGAACTTGCATATATTTTTTCAAAAGGCACATTTTTAAAGTGTGCATTTCCCTAACAAATGCATTTTGCGCTCGCAAGCTCAGGGATATGTGAACTTTGCCTGAAAAATGCACTCGTATTTGCATTTGGGGGTGCGAATGGGGCAATGATGATATTTAATGAGCTGAAACAAAATTCCTGTATATCCCTAGTCCATAGTACTACTTGTTTCTTCCTTTCTTCGCCCCTTCCCTCCAACAGAAGAGTTCATTAGCAGAAGTGTGAAAAAAAAGTGAGATGGATGCTCTACAGCAAGTGAGGTTGTGCAAATGGCTCAGTGGGCATACAACAAGTGTGTGGATACATGGATTGGGGCCCCTAACTCCCACAGTAGCACCTTGCATGTGTATGTAAGTAAGTATATAATTAATATGATTACATTCTGGATTTCAGCCAAAGGTCCATCTAGTACAGTATCGTGTTTCCAATGGAGGCCATCCAGATGCTCCATTGGCAGTACGTGAAAGCAATCACTGTTCTCTGTTGTTTGCCCCAAACCAATGGATATTTAGAGTAGGGATACTTACAAAGTTCATGCCATCTAACTTTCTCTCAGATTTTGGAGTTTAGAATTCCCTGATCTTGTTTCCAAAGTGTAATATGCATTAGGAATCCTCTATTGTTCTGTTTTCTGTTTTGGGATTTTGTACTACAGATTGCTGCACATGAACAATTTCTATAGCTTTAAGTTCATTCTTTCCCCCCCATCTCGTATGTTAATCAAGTGTATGTGCAAAATATTTCCATAATTATGGGAGAGGGAGGAAAAAGAAAACTCTCTGTCCAATTTCTTCACACCATGGATAAATATTACAAATCTCTGTCAAGCTCCGCTTTTCATCCCCTGTTCTAAATTTAAGAACCTGAAGTGCTTTAGGTCTTCCTTTTAGGGTAGATCCTGTAACTCCTTGATAATTTTGATTGTCCTTTTCTGCTTCCGTACCAGCTCTATGATATCCCTTTTTTGAGATGGGATGACCAGAAATATAAACCATATTCCATATGTGGTTGTAGCATACATTTATATTAAGCGTTATGATACTTGGCTGCTGTATTTTCAAAGAAGATACTGAGGTTGCAATTCCACAAGTACTTACCTGGGAGTAAGTCCCATGGAATGCAATGGGACTTACTTCTGAGCAAACATGTGTGGGATTGGGCTGTCATTCTCCATGACAGCAACCACAATAACAGAAGCTCAGATAGAATGTAGTAGTAGTAGGCAATCACTCGTGACCGAGTAAGATTGTCTTCCAGAATAAAATTGCAAAAAGAAAATTATAAAAAGAGGACATTCTAAAAAAATTGTGTAGATTCTAGCGATGGGTCCGTAAGTGACTGTGGAGGCCAATTCTAGATCCACACAGCTTCCCACAGTGAGGACACAAGTTATCAGATGGAAGATGGTCCTATAAAGGTTTCGTTTCACGTGCTTTTCGCTTAGCACGTTTCTCCCTTTCACCTTGCACTCGGGCTTCTTCAAAGTCCATAAAACCTTTGTGAAAGGCTGACCTCCAGTTAGATCGTTCATGGGCCAGAGTTTCCCAGTTTTCGTTGTTTATATTGTATTTTGTTTAGATTAGCCTTAAGAACATCTTTAAACCTTTTATACTGACCACTGATATTCTGCTTTCCATCCTTGAGTTGGGAATATAGTAACTGCTTTGGGAGATGGCAGTCAGACATTCGAACAACATGACTGGTCCATTGAAGTTGGTGTTGAAGGATCATTTTTTCAATGCTAGTAGTCTTTGCTTCTTCCAGTACACTGACATGTATACCATGGATTAGGAAAGGTAGTACCAAGCCCAAGAGATCACCAGCATGGTTAACAGGCAGCATCAAGGAAACTATAAGAAGGCTTCCTTCAGAAAATGGAAGTCTTGTCCAAATGAGGAAAACAAAAAGAAGCACAAGCTTGCACAAAGGAGATGCAAGCAGACAATTAGAGATGCAAAAAAGCATTTTGAGGAGCATATTGCTGACAACACCAAGGGCAGCAATAAAGAATTCTTTATCAGAAGCAGGAAACCAGCTAGGGAGGCAGTTGGACCACTGGACTAGGGATACTACCTTTCGCTTGCGCAGGCGTGAGTGGGACCAAACTCGGTCCGGCTCGCGCCTGCACGAGGCTTGTACGGGCCTACCTTTTCTTGCAGCGGCTCGCCTCTCTGTGGCTCACCACTTGCGCCGGTCCCATCGCGTCACATCCGGCCCCAGAAGTGATGCGACGGGACCCTGCGCAGGCACACTGGACCCCCGCATGCTGTATTGTGCCTGCGCAGGGTCCCCGTTGCGTCACTTCTGGGGCCGGATGTGATGCGACGGGACCGGCACTGGCGGCTTGAGCGGCCCGGAGAACTGCTCCGCGCCGCTCAGAAGATTGAGGCAGGGGGCTGCCCCCGCAGAGAGGCAAGCCGTGGAGAGCCGCAAGCCCCCCCCCCCAGGTTCGTGGACTGGACATACACTGGACGATAAGGGAGTTAAAGGAGCACTAAAGGAGGATAAGGAGATCGCAGAGAAGCTAAATGAATTCTTTTCATCTGTCTTCACTGCAGAAGATACAGGACAGATGGCTGTGCCTGAACTGATGTTTTCAGGAGGGTAGTCTGAGGAATTGAGACAAATAGTAGTGACAAAAGATCATACTGCCCTTATACAAATCTATAGTGCGACCACACTTCGAATACTGTGTACAGTTCTGGTCACCACACCTAAAAATGGACATTTAGAGTTGGACAAAGTGCAGAAAAGGGCAACTAAAATGATCAAGGGGATGGAGCAACTCCCCTACGAGGAAAGGTTACAACAGCTGGGATTGTTAAAGGTTAGTAAGGGGAGACATGATAGAGGTGTATACAATTATGCATGGCGTGGAGAAAGTGGACAGGGAGACATTTTTCTCCCTCTCTCATAATACTAGAACCCGGCGTCATCCCATGAAGCTGAGTGGTGGGAGATTCAGGACAGATAAAAGGAAGGAATTCTTCACACAGTGCATAAACTATGGAATTCACTTCCACAGGATGTGGTGATGGCCACCAGTTTGGATGACTTTAAAAGGGGATTGGATAAATTCATGGAGGAGAAGGCCTTTGGTGGCTACTAGTCCTACTGTGCTTCCTCCAGTATCGAACATGGGCAGGAGGATGCTGTTGCACTCATGTCCTGCTTGCAGGATCCCGTGGGCAGCTGGTTGGCCACTGTGTGAACGGAATGCTCAACTAGATGGACCCTTGGTCTGATCCAGCATGGTTCTTTTATGTTCTTATAAGCTGTCAGAATGGGAGTGGGACCTCTCCACCTACCTCTGAGCTCTTTCAGGTCTGCTACCTTGGCTTCAAGGTCGTAAACTTCTTCCCTATTTGCTGGGAGCTTATCACTCTGAGCACACATGCACACATCCTGCTCACTAGTCAGACAGTCATGCATATGGCACTGTATGCAAAACACTGGGTAGTCCCTACGTCCCTGCTGGCTTTCTAAATTCATTTGTCTTACTGACAAATGAGCAATGCCCGCTCATATGTTGCAGACTGAGAAGATCAAATTTAAAAGGGTGAAAATTATTATGTATATTCTGTGGTTGTTGTTGTAAATAAAGAAGAAATGCCTGTTTTCTTGCAGCATTCCCTATCCATTTAGTATGTCCCCAGATCAAGCATTACAGGCATAGTGGGTTGTTCCACTCACCGGAATGTTAAATGCCTCTGTGAATCTGGGCTGTCATTTTAATCAAAACCCCATACTTATATTGTTAGCCTGTCTGGTTTTGCTGGTTAGAGTAAAGAAATGGGCCTGGCCTATTTTCAAAGCAAAAATAATGCCCTATATATAGTGTAAAAAGGGCTTTTCTACAAGGCATTTGTGTGTGCTCATTATTCCCTACTCGCAGCTGTTTACAGGTTCTTTTGATGACATTGTGACCCTCCAGATTTGCTTCTGTGTCTAACCAGCATTTTTGGTGAGTTTTTTTAGAACAGGGAAAATGCAGAATTTAATTGTGAAAGCAAAAGAAAGTGTGATTTCCTCTTGTGATTTTGTGCTATTCCACTATACCACAGCGTCACCTAGAGGTTATGTAGCAGAAAAGCAGGAAAGGAAACACTCCTTGTTACGTGCTTGGATCTCAATTCTGTGACAAAACTGAAAGTAGATTTAGTGGAATAACAGCTGATTAACAGCCTTGTGTAGAAAAGATCATTATCACATATTTATTTGGTAGGTATATAAGATACAGGAATTCAGGTGAGCTAGCCAAAGGTTTATATTATTAAGTGCTCACCTAAAGTGGGAGAAGATCAAAGGCAGTGCTTAGGGCAGGGGTCCCCAACCATTTTGGACCCATGAACACATTTGGGAATTTGAGAAACTGCTGTGGGCACCAACACAAAATGCCTAATCAGTGGATCACTGCCTGTCGTGTTTATGGATCTTAGGCTGTATCTTATTCAGCAAAACCTTTTTGTTTCATGTTTATTGGACACCACAATGTCTCTTTAATAAGGGATTGTCTAATTCCGCTAACTGCTGGCAGTGCAATAAAGCTAATACTGTTTAATTATAGTAAAATAGAGGAGCTAGAAGGGATTAAAAAATATCAAATATTAAGGTAAGAAGTATAATTAAATATTTAGGTATAGATATTTTAAAAGAGCTAGAAAAAATAGGAGAACAAAATTTTAGAAAGTTAAAGACTGAGGTAAAAAAAAAAGATAGAGGAATATAAAAAAATAGGACTTTCATGCTTTGGTAGAATAGCTTTGATAAAAATGAAGATATTACCAAAGATAATTTTCTTATTTAGAATGATACCAAGTTGTTTATCAGAGAAGGAAATTAAGGAATGGCAAGCAATAATTAATAATTTTTGTAATGGGGGGGAAAAGGCGAGGATTACTAAGAGTAAATGGTATAAACCCCCCAAAAAAGGTGGGCTTGGCCTTCCTAATATCAAGTGGTATTATATAGCTAATCAGTTAAGGTTTATAATGGACATTTTAGTTAAGAAGAATATTTTGTGGTTAGAAATAGAAACGCAGGAAATAGAAATTGGGATGGAAAAATTTTTATTTTAAAAAAAAAACTAATAGTAGGGTAAAAAGAATAGAAAATCCCTTCTTGAAAAATATGGTAGGGATTTGGAATAGTAACAGACAGATTTGATACCAGGGATATCCCCGTTAACTCCAGTGGTAGCAATGGAGGACTTTCCAGAAAATGCACAGCATTGGGAAGGTATATTTAGGGAAAATAAGGTTATCAAATTAATGGATTGGATGGGAAAAATTGATACTAGACAACAAATATTGGAAATGATTGGGCCAGGTAGAATTTCGTGGTTAAATTTAATGCAGTTAGATCAGTGGACTAAGAAATGGAAGAAGAGAAATGAGCATGAGAGGGAGCTTACTGGATTTGAAAAGAAAGTGTTGTCTAGAGAACTTATAGAAGGGAATGTTTCTTCCAGAGGGTTAACTAAGGAGATATATAAAATGTTTCAGAGGATTGAAGCGAAAAAAGATAACCTTAAGATGATATGGGAAATGGAATTTGAGGAGGAGATATCGAATGCGGGGTGGAGAAATATTTGGGGCAGATGTATATTAAGAAATATGTCAGTAAGGATAAAAGAGAATTTTTTAAAAACTGTTTGGAGATGGTATCTCACTCCAGTAAGACTAAACAAAATAGATAGTAACTGTGCTCCATTGTGTTGGAGAGGATGTCAGGAACTTGGTACTTACGGTCATATGTGGTGGAGTTGCAAAAGCTTATTGGATTTTTGGAATAAATTTTTTGTAGAAATTTCAGAAATTATTGGCATTAATTTGGAGGTCTGTCCAAAATTAGCATTGTTATCAATAACGGAGAAACTTCTGTGCTCACAAGAGAAAAAGGAATTAATTGTAAGTTTATTAGCGGCAGGGAGATTACTGATAGCAAGGAATTGGAAAGTTCAACACCAGTACTTAATAATAGATTAAGTACTATTAAGTAAAGAGGTTTGGGATATTGCTTTAAATGATAAACTAACATGTAGTATTAAATGTAAAAAGGGACAATTAAAGAAAAATAATTTTAAGGATATATGGGGACCATTTTTAGATTACGGTATGTTTTAGTAAAGGGAAAAGGGAGTAAGCCATGTCATGATATGATGTATTTTTGGAATATAGATTAATAATGGATTATGTGGATAGAATTTGTTTTGGCCCCGGGGTGACAGGTGCACTTGGAGTTTATGATTTGTAGGTTTGTGTGGTTTTTTTTTCTGTATTTGTGTTCATTTAAAATAAATAAAACGTATTTAAAAATAAATAAATAAAGCTAATACTTCTTTTAAACATGTTTTGGCGATGTCCGGTAGTTGCTTCTTTTTGGGAGGAGGTTATTACACAGATAAATTTTGTACTGGAATAGTCTTTAATATTCACTGATATGCATGCTCTTTTAAATTATTTACCTGCTTCATGGAAATAAACAAATGGTCAGCATAGTAAATGGATTCTCCATGCCCTTTTGACAGCTAAAAGACTGATATTACAACACTGGAAGGATTGACACTCACCTATAATGCAATGGACTGAGGACTTTACAATATATGAATGGGTGGCATATAGACACCAACTTCAATTGGATAGTTATTTGGATTTTTGGTCTGCTTTCATTGAAGCCTATGTATAATTGCTAGAAAGCAGTATGTATTTCATACAGAGCTTGATGGGTCCACTTTTGGATTTTTAAAGAAGTCAGTTCAGCTGCTAATTCTTCATTAGTTCCCCAGATAGAACAATAGCTGAACCACATGGATACTTCAGTTTTAGCCAACTTCAGCTACAAACTCTTCACTCTCTACTTCTGTCAGACACAATATGTTACATACAATAACACGCAGCTGCCTTTTTTTTTTTTTTTTACTCACAAGTAAGCATGCAGGGCCCCAAGTCTGAAACGGGGTAGATTTAAACCTTCCCTGCCAGACATTTGTTTTAAACATTAAAATGCCCCCTACTCATGTGTGGTGGTTCCGATCTGGATCAGGGCCCCATGTGCTTACTTTTGAGTAAAGAAAGAGAGATGGTTCGTTGCATGCTATGTATTGATGAGAACCAATGTGGTGTTAGAGTGCTAAGTGGTTAGAGTAGACTGGGACTCTGGAGATCTAGACCCCAGTTGGCCATGAAGCTCACTGGGTGACTTCAGGCCAGTCACTGACTCTCAGAGGAGGAGGTTCATGTAAGCTTACTTTGTCCAATTAATTTTTATTTCTTGTATTGGCAATCATATAATTTAACTGTCACATTTTAATCTAGATGGTAAATCCCCCCCCTTTTTTTGCATTTTCTGTGGTTATTCCTAAATGATTCTGTGTGCTTTGTATGAATATTTTATTTCTATTTGTAGTGTAGGGCTCTTGTTTCTCATTTGATTGTAAATAATAAACTTACTTGAGATTTACTTTTCCAGCCCAGTGTGTACTTTGTTGTGGTCAGTCTTCATGAAGAATGTTTACAATAGTTACAAGCAACATTTCTATGCAAATAGCCCTGTGAATATTATCGGTGAATTATTTCCAACATCAATAAACATGGCTGTGTAATTGCAGATTGACAGTAATACCAAATCATTTTCCTCTAGAGTGAACTTGGCATAACACAGTCAGTATGAAAAGAGGATTTTTTTTGTTTTTGTCCTACACAGACAAAGCTGTGTTATAACTAATATGTGCTTTTCTGCATAGGTGAAGACAAAGATTTTCTGCATATTAACACCTATGTTTTAATTGTGATTGAAAGTACATATATTATTGGCCTAATTTTTCTTCCTTCTTTTTCTACAAAGTAGCCATTAATTGAAAGGATGCTATATCTTACTATTCCGAGCAGGTAGCATTCTCATGATTAGGTCAAGTCTTCCTCTTAGTAACATCCACTTAAAATGATAATTAGGACTGGACAGGTTGGCTCTGACTTTGCTCTGATTAGCTCACTTCTATCTATCCCCCAAAGGTCTGATTGACTTAGATTAAATTAAAGCAAAGGAAGGTTATACACTACCACTAAAATGAAGGAAACCCCCACCAACCTCCCAGACTTAGACAATTATATCTGGAGGGCCAGAGGCCTGGAACTCATACAAATATCATATGCATTTTTATTTATTTATTTATTTACATTTATGGATCGCCCATCTGGCCGGCAAACCGGCCACTCTGGGCGATGTACACACGATAAAATACAGAATAAAATACATTTAAAACAGTATAAAATTTTAAAATCTTAGCCCACCCCATATTCCCACCTGAACAGCCATGTTTTTAGTGAGCAGCGGAAGCTCAGCAGAGAGGAGGAGGCATGGCAGAGGTCACTAGGGAGAGAGTTCCACAGTATGGGGGCTGCCACAGAAAAGGCCTTCTTCCTAGTCCCCACTAATCTAGCTGCTGTGGCTGAAGGGAAAAAGAGAAGTCCTTGTTGAGCGGCCTACTTGGTGTTGCTGGAGACGCTCCTTGAGATAAACTGGACTGGAGCCAGCATGACTGTAAAGTGGCTAATATATAACATAAGAACATAATAAGAGCCATGCTGGATCAGACCAAGGTCCATCTAGTCCAGCATTCTGTTCACACAGTGGCCAACCAGCTGATCATGGGATAATTGCAAGTGGGACATGAGTGCAATAGCACCCACCTGATTGTGTTCCCCAACAACTGGTGTAAATAGGCATACTGACTCTGATACTGGAGCAAGCATATAACCATCAGGGCTACTAGCCATTGATAGCGTTATCAATTAATGTGTCTAATCTCCTTTTAAAGCCACCCAAATCTGTGGCCATCCCTAAGTGGAAGCAAATTCCATAGTTTAACTATATGTTGTGTGAAGAACTACATCCTTTTATCTGTCCTGAATCTTCCACTAACCAGCTTCATGGGATGACCCTGTGTTCTAGTATTATGAGAACATTTGAGCAGCCCTGAACAGCCCGATCTTGTCTGATCTTTGAAGCTAAGCAGGATTGGGCCTGGTTAGTACTTGGATGGGTGACCACCTTGGAATACCAGGTGCTGTAGGGAGGGACCATAGCTCAGTGTGAATATGTGATAGAGCACATGCTTTGCATGCAGAAGGTCCCAGGTTTGATTCCCCGGCCTCCAGGTAGGGCTTGGAAAGAATCCTGCCTTCCTGAAACCCTGGAGAGCTGCCGCCAGTCAGTGTCGACAATACTGGGCTAGATGGACCAATGGTCTTGACTCAGGATAAGGCAGCTTCCTATGTTCCTATGAGAGAGGGAGAAAAATGTCTCCCTATCTATTTTCTCCACATCTTGCATAATTTTGTACACCTCCATGACATGTCTCCCCTTACTCACCCTTTTTTCTAAGCTAAATACTGTAGTCCCAGATGTTGTAACTTTTCCTTATAGGTGAGTAGCTCCAACCCCTTGATCATTTTAGTTGCCCTTTGCTGCACTTTTCCCAGCTCAACAATATCATTTTTTAGGTGCGGTGACCAGAACTGCACACAGCATTCGAAGTGTGGTAACACTTTGTATAAGGGCAATATATCAACATAGTTAAATTTTGTTTGGCTACTGGGCCAGCTCCATACTGATGTCTTTGGTCAAGGCTTGCCTTATGATTAGGCAAAGTGAGACAGCTTATGTGTGTATGTGTCTGTGTTATCATCTTGCGCGTGTAAAGGCGAGATAAAGAAGAGGCAGACACAGGGTATATGGTTTCAAATCAGGGCCACATTTATTGAATTGAAGACCTGTGAAGGGTGAAGTGCGGTACTAACCTAGTCCGGCCATTGGCTGGGTAAAAGACCAATGTTTGGCGAATACATCCTAACTGAACCAGAGGCGGGATGGCCCGCCACCGGCCAGTTGCCCTCCATGTGGAGCTGGAGGGCCTTACCATCATCGCCTTACTTTGGCGCCTCCAGGCACCCAAAGTAGGTGAGAAAGGTAAAACCCCAAAGACGTCCCAATCTCCCTCCTGCCAAGCCTCATGGCATTAGCGAGGGCAGCCTTGGGTAAACGTCAGTCACCTTGAAAGGTGCCACTGGATGATCACCATAACCCTAAGCCCCACTGCCTAAACTCGCACTTCCCGCAAATGCGACCAATTTAGCTAAGATCCCCCTGGCGTTACTAGTGACCCACCTGACCAGCTGCCTGCCTCCTCTCTCCTCCCCCACGCGCAAGCCTTCTCCCCGGCCCCAGGTGAGGGGCCATTGGAAGTTCTTTCTGGTGCAAGCCACCTTGAGGATCATTCAAATGAACAGTATGATTTAAAACTTCTAAATAAATTAAGGCTGCAATCCCACTTATCTGGGAACAAGCACCATTGAACTCAGTAATACTTACTTCTGAGTAGACATGGGTAGGATTGCAATGTAAATGTATAATTTTGAAAGAAGCAGCTTTTCTGGAAGCTTCTTTTTGCTCTCTGAGAACTCTATTTTTAATATTCAGTTCTGTTAGTAGGTGTTGCTATTATCAGTTTGTACCTTTTGCCCATTAGAGTTAATGCTGTGTTTGTCCCAATCCAGAATGCATTTTAAAACCAAGTGCATTGATGCCTGCTATCAAATTGTTGGTAACCAACCACAGAAAGATAACCATATATACAATGGTTTTAATCCAGATTTAGGCACATGATGTAACTGGATTTTGCCACCCACTCCTCCCCACAGCAGCCCTTCCAGCCCCCCGAAAATGCTGCACAGAGGATCAGGGAATCTTGCTGAACGGGGTGAGATGTGGCACAGGGGAGAAGGGGCAATACCCCCAAATCAAGCAGGGGCAACTTTTGTGAGCTGTGCCCTTATGTCAGTGGAAGGCAGATTGTGGATCCAACCACATATACATAACTTGTTATTCCTTGAGAAAATGGTGAAAATTGAGTCATGTTTATCTTACTCATCCCATCCCAGTAATTAATGTATTTTCTGTTTTCCTTACATACTGCTGTTTATTAATCAAGTTAGTGGCTTTGAAGGTGTTATCATCCAATGTCATTCCTATAGTTTCACTTTCAAATGCTGGATCTTGATCAAAGTTTCTCACTCTTGTCACCTTTGCTGATTAAAGCTCATTTAAAATGATGCAGAAATGTCAGGCTTATGACACTAGTGCAAGGCATGGTTGAAGAAGTTTGCAACAGGATTAGCAAGCAGTACTTTTGGGGACAAGGCAACATCACTAGTAGATTTAAAAATACTGGACTTCCAGTATCCTTAATGAACAGGGACTGTTCTACTGATCCTATTGCTACTGATTTCTTATTTGACTCCTTGAACAATGCCAATAACTATTTGAGAGATCCAGGAAGGGACTTCTACAGCCTGGGTGTCATGACTAAAAAGACCCTGTTCTGCATCCCAGCCAGTTCAACTTCTAACTGCAGTTCTTGATGCATTAGCACTCCCAAGGTACAAACCTATTTCTTCAAGGGCATTAGCTTAGCACTCCCAAGGTACAACTCTATCCCCAACATGCTAAAGACCTGCCCCTCAATTGGTTTTCCTACTGACCAAAAGCACTTCTGACTTAAGTTTCAGCTTCATAGCCCACTTCAGACATTGGTTCAGGACCTTAACAGCCTCCCTGAAATAAAGTGGAAGGAAAGATAGAATTGGATATTATCATATTTCCAGATAACTTCCCCTGTGATTTCATGGGGCACAAGATGGAGCTCTGTGGCATCCCACTTCCCCATAGCCTCTCTTTACTCTAATTTGATTCTAGTAATAAATATGATTCTATGAAAATGAAACTTGTTCCAGAGAGCAGAATCTGAAATGTTAACCATTCTGTAAAGGTGAAAATCTCTAACTACAGTAATGAGAGAATAAGTAGAGTGTCAGTGTCATTCCGAGACTTACAGCTGGACTCAGAAAGATTGGATGTGGAAAATGGGGTGCACAACTGCACTGCAGGGTAGGCTAGATGGCAATGCTTCTCCAACTTTTTGGGAGAAGAAATGTTGCTGCCACCACCTCTGTATTCAACTTTAGAACTGGGGTGAAGGAGACCCACATCTGTGGGTTATAGCTGTTTGTGTGTGGCAGGGAAGCAACTACCAGTTAAAATCCTCTAGTCAACACTGGGCAGAATTTAACCTGTTTCCCCTTTTTCTCCCCTTCATTAAAGTGTGTTGCATGAACCATTGATCTATTACATGGGGGAAAGATCTAAAATATACAGTTAAAATTCTTCTTGTTGTTGTTCCTCTCCTACCGGAGGTTGAACATCTTCATGGCTAAACAATCTTTAGATATGGCCACTCTAAACAATGATGTTGTATAGATGTTGTATTTGTTGTGATATGTATCACTTCACCAGCTGTAGCACACTGTTTACACATGGAAAGAACAGAATGGCTGTAAACAAGTTTGTTATGTCTTTCTGGGTTCTCGTGTTTTTCGCATGGGAAGCCTAGACCGTGGGAGCATTATGAGCTAGTCACATGGTTTGTATGTTCTTATGACGTGCTAACTTGTTTTCTGTCTGAAGCCATCTTTGAGAGAGGCAGGACTGCTTTCTCTCTTCTTCTTTGTTCTTCTTGCTGGGCTTTTGTTACTGCAACAATGTAACGCCTTTGCTGAGGTGGTGGAGTGAAGCTCAACTTACTCCACTGGATGTAATGCTTGCTATGCATTTATACTCTGCACATGGACTGTAACTAGGAAATGTATACTCTGTAGAACTTTACTTGCTAAGTGAATAAACAGGTAGAATTAGACCTGTGGTATTCCAGAGTGTTTCCTGACTCCATGGATTAATCTGCAAACGGGGAAGCTGGAAGCAAGTTGGATTACAGGCAGGCTGAGCTGGCATCTTCACAACACGCTGCACGCTGCGAAAAGGGGGGAGCTGAGATCTGGAAGATCTGTGTGTGGAATAACAGGCCTCTGCTAGCACACAGATAGGATTTTAAATCTCCCATGCTCACACACACTCTGCTGCTCACACACACACACACGCACCAACAGTATTATGGTTAAACCCAGATTCTAATTTATAAGGGACAGTGCAAGTGCTAGAACACAATGAAATGGGGCCAGAATGGCCCTGTTATTAAAAACAACAACACCCATTCCAAAAACAATGGCATGTGTTAGAGCAGTGATGGCGAACCTTTTTGAGCCCGAGTGCCCAAACTGCAACACAAAACCAACTTATTTATTTCAAAGTGCCAACACTGCAATTAAACCTGAATACCAAGGTTTTAGTTTTAGAAAAACAACTCATACGGTTGTCCGAACTAATTAACATATTTTGTCTTAAAGAAAAACACAATAGCAGAGCTTTCAATGATACAAACAGTTTTTTGTTGAAAAAAAAATCAACTCAAAAAATTATTATAGTACTACATTGTACACATAGAAGGGAATTTATACAAACTTTTAAAATAATTAGGCACATGTATTTTTGGATAAGGGATTCTCAACTTGTAATATGATTATATGCCAGACTGAAATTGTATGAGGCAAGCTTTACCCCGGGTCCTTTCCCTGCTTCTATAGGTGTCGGATTAGTAAAAGTAAAAGTCAACCTGTACTAGGATGAGCAAGATAAACAAGAAAACTAAACGAGCTTAACACATTTTAAACACTTGATGTCTTGGACTGCAAACACTGCATTAGGTAAAAGTTTGCATTGGGCATGCTTTTGCACAATTAATGTGATTTTTGCTATTGCATGCATGCTGATAATTTGTCAAACCTTGGCTCATACTCCGTTAGTTTGAGAGCAACACATGCAGCACTCAGGTCAACTGTTAGGGCTTTACATCCAAGCCATGCTCTGTGCATCATTCTTCAAAATCTTTTAAATGTGATAACAATGTAGAAAAGAATTCTGTAACAGGAATTCTTGAATAAAATCATTCTGTTCCACACTATGAGAAAGAACAAAATAATTAGTGTTTTGCAGAAGGGGACAGTCTTTTCGTGATCTGGTGACCAATGGCTCGAGTGCCCACAGAGAGGGCCCTGCGTGCCAACTGTGGCACCCGTGCCATAGGTTCGCCATCACTGTGTTAGAGACATTTGAGAACAGTATTTTAGGAGTGAAACCCTTGAAGTATTATAATAACCACATAATGCCCAGAAGCCATCCAGAACAAAACGAATGGCCCAAAATGCCAACTTCCAAGTGAGCCTAACCAGCCAAGTTCACCAATCACACATGACTGGATGGGAAGGATGCAAACAGTCACAAAACTTCCACAGAAGCCAGTAGTACCCTTTCCAGGCAAGAGCCTGTATTCTGGAAAATGGCCCAGAACACCCAAGTGAGCCCAACCACTTGCAAGTTGGTGTTCTGGGCCATTGTCCAGAATATGGACGACTATTGCCCAGAATGGGTACTGCTGCAACATTGTTTCTGTGGACGTTTTGTGGCTGATTGCAGCATTCCTCTCATACAGTTAAATGTGGCTGGTGAATTTGGTTGATTTGGCTCACTTGGAAGTTGGTGCTCCAGGGCATTTTCTGGAAGATGGACTACTGCCTGATACAGGTACTGGAATGTGGTTTCAGGTTGGGGATAATGGGAGTTGTAGTCCATCACCATCTGGAGGGTCATAGGTTCACCATCTCAACTGTACAGCAACCTCTATTCTTTTAAAAAAAATGTTCTCCAAGAGGGACAAAAGTGAGGTGATTGGAGTATTAGGGTCAAGTTTAGTTTTTAAAGCAGGAATTGAATCACTAAGATTTCAAGCTGACTACCTTTGATTCTGCGAGCACTCCTAAATCTTCAGGGCTTGGAAAATAATGGCGAGATGGCTGTGATCCAAGGTGTATGCTGACAATTGCAATTACTTTCTACAACACTTTCAGAGTTACCAGAATTACAGTTGAAGACTGCTAACAGAGAACACTTTTTAAAAATCACCTTATGACAACTCCCTATCTCTCAATCTCTGAGATTGTGTACCATGTCCATTAATGATCTGTAACATTAGTGACTAAGAAAAATGGAGGTGCAAATGTGCACGGGCTGATGTACTCAGAGCCCATTAGTGCTAAGTGGTGTTGCTCATGTGACTCCTCCAAGCAAGATATACTTCAAAAGAAATGTAGTGCAAACTATTCTACCTTGTGCAAAGACAAGCCAGGTTTTGCCAATAAATGGCTGCCTTTAAAAAAGCAACAGCAGGAAAGCAATTTGTGTTGGATAGGAGGTACTGCAGTCCCCTCACTCTTCGAGATAGTTACCACTTGCTGTTTTGCCACAAAGAGGATTGTAAGGGCTCTCTCACAATTTTCTGTTTTATCAGTGTCCAGCTTCTCAGTCATGAAACCCAGTTGTTGTTTGTGTGTTAAACTTGTTACTGACAAATCTCCCTGGCAACTTAAAACTCAGGAGGAATCCCTTCCTCAGAAGTAAACTTATGTAGTGTTAGACTGAGTTTTACAAGCAATTAAAGTCCCTTCTTCTGCATACAAGCACAGTGAATGTGCTCTCTGATGGTAAGCCAAATGTCCTAAGATAGGCCTGATCAATATAATTGTGAGAAAACTTATTTGTTTATGGCATTTATTAGTTTTTGTTCGTATAGATTTTGGTCTTCTCTGTATTGTTTCAGTCATAACATAGAACATTAAAAAAAATACATAATTTGGAGGGGATCGATATAAAAAAAAATGCTTGGAAGGAAAATCTCTTGGGCCTTTTCAAAAGAAAACAAGCAGATGCTATGCTGGGTAAATAGACGTAGCTGCACAGATTCCAGTGGATTTGTGTCGAATTTGCCATTGCTGAGGACCAGGCTCAAAACTGCTTCATGTATGTCATTGCTTGTCTCATCATTTTTATTGCAGGGATTGTTTGGAAAATGGGTTATAAACAAGATATTTTAAGTGCCTGGAGCGATCCAGTTTCATGTTATATGGCCAGAAGAGTCCACCCATTTTCTTAGGGACACTATGTGTGTCTCAAACTTTCACGCTTGCGAATAGACACCAGAGCCACAATCCAGAGCGGAGTGTCATTAGCTTTTTGCACCCAACAGGATTTGGGAATGCCACTTCTCAAACGGTAGTCCTTTGTGCTCTGCTGTAACATGTGCTCCAATATTGATTAGTGACAGTTTTTATGATTTTTTTTTAGAACCTGTTCCTGGTAATTCACTGTCATTTCTTATTGGGAAAGTACTACCGTATCTTTCCGTGTATAAGATGCCCCCATGTATAAGACGCCCCCCACGGGGCAGTTTCGCAACCGCGCGGTTCTCTCCTTGGCTTACTTCCGTGTATAAGACGACCCTCAATTTTTAGTCTAACAATTTTAGGAAAAAGTATAGTCTTATACATGGAAAAATACTGTATATCGTTGCGTCCCATGGGCTGGATCCAGATTTACACTGGATCAACTGTGCTGGTGGAAGTGGAATTGCCTACCCGCTCCTTCCCACAGTGGCCTCTCAAGCCCCCTGAAAACACTGCCCAGAGAGTCAAGAAATCCTGCTGAATGGAGTGAGCTGTGATGTGGGGGGAGGGGGGATCCTCCCAAAATGGGTGGAAAGACCTTTCATGAGCCAAGCCTTTCCTCTTGTGGAAGATCCCTTCTTCTTACAGAAAGCAGTTCCTGGATCCAACCCCTAGAACATGGGTGGAGAACCTCAGGCCTGTGGACCAAATCCATCCCTCTTGGAGTCGCAGTCGGGCCCTCTGGGAGTTCTCAGATGTTCACACCCCCTTTCCCTGGCCACACCCCCTTTGCCCCTACAGCCAATCATTTGGTTGTTGTTGAGCTTTTGCACATTTTTCCCCATTACAAAAGGTTGAAATGCCTCTCCTAAGGATGCTCCTAGCAGTAATGACTTCAAACCACAATGGATTTTGGGTAATTTGGCCCCACCCCTCTTGCCTTTGGCCCCACCCAACCCACCACTGGAAAGCAGCTCTCAAGAGCTGCTCTGAACTTGATTTTGGCCCTCAGGCTGAAACAGGTTCAGCATCCCTGCCCTAGAGTGTAAATGTCAAATGCCCAGAAAGCTTTGAAAGGGTTCCCCAAGTGTTCAACCTTAATGTTAGAAAGGTGTAATGTCAGACCTGCCCTGCCTACCCCCTTTCCTTTGCTCCAGAGGAAAAAAAGTCTCACTGTGGGGAATGGAAGGCTCCAGCGATGACAGGGAGACCCACTGGCTATTAGGAATGCTTGAGGCTTTCCATCTTTGCACATTCTGATGCAAACTGACCCGATCTGCACCTCCCAGATTAATGTGTGTGCATCAGAATATAGTAATCCACAAGCTTTTACATTTCCTGAATGTCTGGCACAGCTTGCAGCTCCAAAAAATGTATCAAATAGATTTTTAAATGCCTCACAGTTTGTTTGAGGTTAGTGAGGGCTAGTGGTAATATGGCAAAAGTTGTCGGATTTCTGGAACAGGGATATGTGATTCAGCAGAACTTGATCTCATTAAGGCTCTCCAAATTCCACCTCAACGATTATTCTATCTCGTGTCTGTATCAGATTGCAAGCTTTGTTTTTTCCCCGCATGAAAATCCATGCATATTTTCATTTACATTTTCCCAGACGTTTTGCATCAATTGTACACATTTTTGTCCCATTGACTACAGCATGTTTGTGCACATTTTTGAAATGCATGCACACTTTTCAAAGGTGTGCAGTTTTCAAACACATTTTTGTTGTTGTGCAAATAGCATCGCAAGCTCTGAAATGTACAGGCATCAGACCACACAGTGTATTTGGGTCTGCGTTCAGATCCAGGAGGTGCAAATTGGATAAATTCAGTCAGAAATGAACTGAATCAAATTTCTCACCCATCCCTATTAAGGGTGTAGTGAATAAAGGTTCCTTCGATTGTGTTCATCCGATTCTTCTGCAGTAGTCACAGCACAAGAAAAGATTTTGTTTTCTATGTTATTTCCAGTGCCAGGCCATTTTCTTTCTCTTATGAATCATTGGGTTTGAAACATGACTTCAGACATGTCGCAGAAGGCTTAGAGAACAATGCACCAGTCAGGAAGATGGTCATGAATTTTAGTTCTGAATATAGATCAGCAGCAACTTGGTCTGCCCAAACAGAGTGAACTCCAGTGCGACCTAGTAAACTAAACTATATGATGACACTATCCACAAAGAGGGTGGTGGGGTGGTCTTCAGTATTATAGAAGGAACTGAAGACGAGTAAATCAGAAAATGGAATAATTCATTATTGTCTGTTAGCACAACTTCTTGTGAAACGGCCAGTGATTTCTGTCGGCTTGGTTGAGTGCATTTACAAGGGGTTGTGGAGAGAACAGCATGAGCACGTTAACATATCTGTTTAAAATATTCTTTCTTCAAATATCTCACCAGCCTTTTGAGTTTTGGGAAACTGGAAGAACAGTTTGAAAGTTTCTCTTAAGGGGGGAACAATAGATACACAAGTAGATGGTTCACATGTACTCATCTGGAGAACATATGAACTGTCTGCTAGTGCTAATCATGTTCAGCCCATTCAGTGCACAGGGGTATGTGCAGAATTTCTCATTAGATCATGCCCTCTGCAGCCTTTGGGTGCCTCCAGATGAGACTTTTGTTGGGCAATTGTCCTGCCCCATTTGTGGAATTTTATGGGGGAAGGGGGTCTACATAATGTTGTTTTTCATTTGTAATCAAACAAAACCATTGTACCCAGTAACACTCTTTTTTGTTCTTAACTACCGCTTCTAGCTGATTCTCTCCACATTCATATATTATAATCATCTAGTGAAGCTCTATCTCTGTGAGCTTTTTCTGTCCAATTAATTTTTTGCACCTTTTGATCCTGCTGTCAAGACATGCATATGTTGTCACAGGAATAGTATTCCAGCTAATAGGTGTTGCTGAGACTTCTTTTGGGTACATTCAGCATTGCTGAAGAAGATGAGATGAACTACTTTATAACTGATCTAATGACTAATTACTGTGATGTGTGAGGTTTCAAACATGCTGTAGATTCGATTATCCATTGATAAGCAACCAATCTTAGGGAAGGAAAGAGAAGGAAACGGTTATTTGGGTTTAAATTGCCAGTTCTGTTGCATATCCTATAGCAAATGTCTTTTATGTGTATCAACCCCAACAGGCTAGTCAACACTTCAGTCTCAGTTCTTTAACCCAAACCTTCCTGCCATTTCTTAAGGTAGCTGTTCCTTCAGAACACACAGGGTGCCTTCTGGTATATTCTGGGTTAACTGAGTTTAGTTCAGGTTTTAGACAGCTTCACTCAGAAAAGTGGTATCTCAGCTTTGAACTTCAAAGTAAACAAAAAGAAATGAAAGGTGTCAGAATTTTCACACTGCTAAACACTCATTTGACTTCAAACCGGCCACAGACCTTTTGATTTGAGAACCTGAAGCAGTGGAGTCTTATTGGAAGTGGCATGCAGAACCGTAATGATTACACAATATTTTGGTGCTTGGCGCAAAGGATTTATTTGTCCTGGGGGGGGTGTGGGGCGGGGGAATTCTTGTGGAATTCAATATAGGAGGCTGCCTTGCACTAAATCAGGCCACTGGTCCATCTAGCTCAGTACAGCCTACTCTGATGGGCAGCGATGGGCGAACAAGCGATGTCCAAGATCACCAGGATTCTCTGAACATCGTCTCATTGCTCATCTCATGCCCATTCCCGTCCACAATCATGGTTTGCTCTGTGAGAATGGGAAACTTGTGCAAATCAAGCAGCAATCAGATGGGAGATTTATGCAAATCTCCCCAAATTTGCACAATCTCCTCAAATTTGTGCAAAATCTTATAATTTTCACAAATCTCCTGCATAGACTAAAGTGAGGCTGATTCACTCTACTGAGGAAATTTGCAAAAGCTAGGAAGTGTGTGGAGATCAAACTGGGAATCGGGAAGGAGACAAATTCAAGCACGTCTTTGACAATTTGCAAATAATTCTGGTGAACACGTGCCGTGCTTGCGTTCACATTTGGGGCTTCGAACATATTTTGTGAGCAAAAATGAAATTCTCATACATTCCTGTCCCAGCCCTGGTACCTGAGATCATTTTAACTGGAGATCCTGAGGATTCACCCTGGGACCTACTGAACGTTCAGTATATATAATCCTGCTCATATCTTAATGTGACTATATTGCAAAGATAGCCTTGTGCCAATAGCATCAGGAGCAACTCTTGGGGTTTTGCCATATACTTCAAGCATTTATATGCCAGTGGAAAAGTCACATGTTGGTGGAAAAGTTGGTTTTTAAAAAAAAAAAACCTGGATTAGCACCAAATATGTATGAAGTGAGGCAGGAAAATAATCGGAGCAAAAAGAGACCACAAATGTGGAAATACTGACCCTTCCCTGCCTGCAGCTTAACTATATGAGCCTGCCTGAATACTGAGGTCATCATTAGATGCCATGCTCTGTGACCCTCCGGCATCTGCAAAAAGGGATAGAACCTTTTCTGTTGTGGCACCAAGGCTGTGGAATGTCTTCCCAAGAGAGGTCAGACGGACTCCATCTATTCTTGTCCTTTGAAGAGAAGCAAAAATGTATGTCTGTCCTCCAGTATACTTTTAGGTTGAGCTTTAGGATGCTTTTACATGCTTTTAAATTAATGGCATCTTGGGATTTGCTTTATAAATATTGTGAATGTTATAGTTGCTATTGTTTTCTTTCTTTCTTTACTGAGCAGAAACTGGGCGTCATGTTGTTTTCTGTTTTATAATAGCTCCCTTCAGAACTCCCCCCCCCCTTTAAAGACCTTGGGGAGAGATAAGAAATTTTAAAAATGTATTCCCCGGTACTTTTGTCTCACTCCTCCATTTAAAATAAAATGCCCAAAGTGAGTTACAAATGTGAGAAACACAGCGCAATTGCCCCTTTCAGAAGTTGCCCTCTCAGACGTTGTTCAAACAATGAGGTTTGGAGAAGGGCGGTGTTTACTAGCCCTGCCCCCAACATCCACATTCCTGCTGGCTCCACCCTTACCATCTGAAGGGGGATTCTTCATGCATTGGCTGAATGCACTTAGAATATTTGATCTAGTTTCAGTTTTCATTCTCGTTGTTGATATCCTAGTTTTGTCCCGGCCGAAGAGAGGGGAGGTCACACAAGGTATTTTTAGTACATCAGTGAACTGCTTGATAAATAATAATTATGCTGTCCTGCTGTAGTTTGAACCAATTAAGGTAAAGTTTGGGTTCAGTGTCACTTAATTATGATCGCAGGGGATACTTCACACATTCAATGAGAATTTATTTAGTAAAATCCAATTATTGTGGGATAAATTGTGATTGAGTTGTAAGTCACAAGTTCTGACTGGCTAAATGCTTGATTATAATGCTTTAATCTAGAAAAGGCTTGTTGTTGTTGTTGTTGTTGCTGCTGCTGCTACTACTACTACTACTATTATTATTATTATTATTATTATTATTATTATTATTTCTTGCCTTTTCCCTCTTGTGAGGGAAACCCAATCATGGCTTTTCTACTCTGCAAGTTCAGAAAGCTACTAAGAGAGCAATCCTATGGTCTCTGGGCAAGCACCCCAGTATCATAGGATGGCTCAGATTACCCCCTCCGAGGTCAGAGACAGTGCTCCAACCTCAGAAGGGGGAGGAGGAGGATATCAGCCTTCTGCCCACTCACAGCCAGTGTGGAGAGAATCATTCTGGCTGCCTCTCCAAGGTCTGAAAGTCGACCTCAGAGAGGGGGAAGAGGGAGTGTTCCGGTGAGCAGGGAGGAGTGGCTGGGATATGATTTACCCTGAGCCCCCTTCAGCCTCTTTCTCTCTCCCTTCAAAGTGCCCTTGCTAAACAGGCTAAAAAGCCCATCTAGTGAAAAGAGCAAAGATCAGAGGACGGGGAGGCAAAGATCACCTCCACTGCTCCACCCGCCTGGCCAACTTCAGCCCGACAGGGCTTAGGAATCCCAGAAGCATCCTAAAAGTTCGAACCTATGCATGTCTAATCAGAAATAAATCCAATTAAATTCAATGTGGCATATGACCAGTTAGGTAGGTATAGGTACAGTGTAAACCATCCAAATAAGACAGGTATGACTGGGGGTGATGGGAATTATACTCCAACAATTCTGGAGAGCACCTGCTTGGGAAAGGCTGGTTTAGGGTCCCAGGTTATCCAGCTTATGTAAGGACATACAGACAAGAATACAGACAAGAATACAGACAGAAACTCCCTGGTGGTTCAACTACATTCTTAGTTTGATTCAAACAAAGCCATTCATTGGAGTGGAAGACAAGTGAATACTTTCCAGTGCTGTTGCATGACTTTATAACTGGTATGGTGTAAAAAAGCTAGATGTCAGGTTAGTAATTAAAATACAGAGATGAACTCATTAGACCTGGTGAGAAACAATGATTTGACAAAAAAGTCAAGCAAATGACTCAGTAATCTGACCCGCTAAAGGCACAATCCTGTGCATATTTAGACAGAAAAAGGCCCTACAACTCCCAGGATGCCCCAGCCAGCCATGCCCTAACTTTGTTTCACTGATTCATTTGCTTATTCGTCAGCACATTTACTTGGGAACAGGTCTAATTGAACTCATGGGGGTTTAGTTCTGATTAGGCATACGCAGAAATGCGCTCTCTGATTTCCCCCTCCACCCCAAAAAATACAGCATGAGATTCCTTTTAAATATCTGGGTTTGCATTTGGTTTGGATTTTTCAAAGACATTCTTACGCATTTTGCCATTTCACAGAAAAAAATATGTATGAAAACAACCTATTTCAATGTCTTTAAGTAGCTGAAAAAGAATAGTTTTGTGGAAATAGTTCTTTCGTGTATTATTCCCTAAATATACCATTGATATGTGCATGACCTAAGGAATGCTTTTTGTTTTCTACACAACAAGAGTTTCTATGAGAACAGTTAGAATAACATCCCTTAGCAAACAATATCCCAAGCTACAGTACACTTTGATTATATATTTATTTATTTTTATTTTTATTTATTTATTACATTTATACCCCGCCTTTTTTCCTGCAAGGAACCCAAGGCGGCTTACATAATCCTCCTCCTCCTCTCCATTTTACCCTCACAACAACCCTGTGAGGTAGGTTAGGCTGAGAGTCAGTGACTGGCCCAAAGTCACCCAGTGAGTTTCATGGCCGAGCGGGGATTTGAACCCGGATCTCCCGAGTCCCAGTCCAACACTCTAACCACTACGCCACACTGGCATAGACAATTGGATGTGTGTGTGTGTGATAGAATTCTGTAGGATTCTGTAAGCCCCCCCCCCTTTAGCAATCCTTTCCTAATTTTAAGTCAGATCCAGGACATCCAAATTAGATCACAGGCCTTTAATATCAAATATAATATGAATATAAGGCAAGTGATATAAATCAGGGATGAGCAGATGTGCCCTGTTCTGTTTCATTATTGTTCCATAGCTTGGCTCCGCCTTGTATTCTGCTCTGCCTGTTTTCCAGTTTAACTTGGCAATTTTGTAAAACTAATTACAGAAGTGATGTATGTGACGTTTGCCAGTTTTTAGTCTATGCCATTTTCCCCCCTCAAAAGTGACCAATGTGCAAGAGCAACCATGGACATTGATTAAAACACCATTCGAAAAGGGGTATTGATGTGATCACATATTTGCATCATGTTGTACTGTGCTTTAATCAATGTGCAGCTGTAACTTGTAAAGAGGAAAAAGAAATACATGAACTGAAAACTGGCAAACTGTACATATACTGCGAATGGAACCAAATCCCAAAATCATAAAGGAAAAATACTATAACACCAATGTGTATTAACACAACAAAACAAGATCTGTCATTTAGGAATCCCAAAATCTGAGGAGAAAAACTGATGGAGAGAGCTTAGTTCCAATGTTAGGCTGGAGTATCTATCATCATCATCAGGCGATCACTCATGACCGAGTAAGATTGTCTTCCGGGATAAAAGGAGGAAATTCTAAAGAAGATTGTGTAGACTCTAGCGATGGGTCCGTAAGTGACTGTGGAGGCCAATTCTAGATCCACACAGCTTCCCACAGTGAGGACACAGGTTACCAGATAGAAGATGGTCCTGTAAAGGATTCATTTGACGTGCTTTTCGCTTAGCACGTTTCTCCCTTTCACCTTGCACTCGAGCTTCTTCAAAGTCCATGGAACCTTTGTGAAAGGCCAACCTCCATTTAGATCGTTCATGGGCCAGAGCTTCCCAGTTTTTGATGTTTATATTGCATTTTTTTAGATTAGCCTTATGAACATCTTTAAACCTCTTATATTGAACACCGATATTCCGCTTTCCATCCTTGAGTTGTGAGTAAAGTAACTGCTTTGGGAGACGGCAGTCAGGCATTCGAACAACATGACCGGTCCACTGAAGTTGGCGTTGAAGGATCATTTTTTCAATGCTAGTAGTCTTTGCTTCTTCCAGTACACTGACATTTGTTCGCCTATCTTCCCAAGTAATTTGCAGGATTTTCCGGAGGCAACGTTGATGAAACCTTTCAAGGAGGTGGAAGTGACGTTTATAGATAGTCCATGTTTCGCAGGCATACAATAAAGTTGGTAATACAATGGCTTCATAAACCAGTGTTTTGGTCTTCTTACAAATATCCCGATCCTCGAACACTCTATGTTTCATTCGAGAAAATGCGGCACTTGCGGAGCTCAGACGATGCTGGATTTCACTGTCGATGTTAGCTGTAACAGAAAGATAGCTGCCAAGATAGAGAAAATGATAGACATTTTCCAGTATTGTCCCGCCAAGCTGGATAGATGGCATCACCAAAGGATTGGCTTGCACTTGCTGATGAAGCACTTTGGTTTTTTTGATGTTAAGTGAGAGACCAAGTTTTCCGTATGCTTCTGCAAAAGCATTTAGGATAGTTTGGAGATCATCCTCTGAATGTGCGGAGACCACATTATCATCAGCATACTGAAGTTCCACAACGGAGGTTGTAATTACCTTACTTTTTGCTTTCAGCCTGCTGAGATTAAAAAGCTTTCCATCTGTTCGATATATAATTCCCACACCAGTGGGAAGTTTCCCCTTGACAAGATGTAAAACCATGGCAATGAAAATGGCAAATAATGTTGGGGCGATAACACATCCCTGTTTAACACCTGATCCCACTTTAAATGGAGCACCATGAGAGCCGTTGTTGTCCAAAACCGTTGCCGTCATGTTGTCATGGAGAAGTCGCAAGATATTCACAAATTTATTGGGGCATCCAATTTTCATAAGGATAGTCCAGAGAGCTGTACGGTCTACAGTATCAAAGGCCTTAGCCAAATCGATAAATGCCATATAAAGGGGTTGATTTTGCTCCCGGCATTTTTCTTGGAGCTGACGTGCAGTAAAAATCATGTCTACTGTCCCTCTAGAGGGGCGGAAACCATATTGAGTTTCAGGGAGGATCTCTTCTGAAATAGATAGAAGACGGTTTGCGAGAATCCTAGCAAATATTTTACCTGCGGTTGCTAAGAGAGAAATGCCCCGATAGTTTCCACAGTCTGTTCTATCACCCTTCTTAAAGAGGGTGATAATTATGGCATCCCTGAAGTCTTCTGGGATCTCTTCTCTTATCCAGATTTTTTCGATGAGTTTATGAAGATGTTGTACAAGTTCGGGCCCCCCTTCTTTAAAGATTTCAGCAGGAATCCCATCTGGTCCACTAGCTTTGTTGTTCTTCATTTGATTAATGGCTTTTTTTACTTCATCCAAAGTGGGGAGTATTGCAAGTTCCTCTTTAATTTGTTTTTGCGGGATTTGCAAAAAAATCTCATTATCCACCTTAGACTTACGATTTAAAAGGTCATAATAATGCTCTTTCCAACGCAGTGCAATAGACTCTTTGTCTTTTACGAGTTTGGTGCCATCTTTTGATTGTAAAGGGTTTGTACCATAGGTTTTTGGTCCATAAATGGCCCTTGTGGCCTTAAAAAAGCCCCGTGCATCATGAGATTCTGCAAGTTGTTGAATTTCTTCAGCTTTCTTTTTCCACCAAGCGTTCTTAAGTTCTCTTGTTCTTCTTTGGACCTCAGCCTTTGCGCTAGCGTAGGTTTTTTTCTTGGCAGCGCAGTTAATATCATTTTGCCATATTTGGAAGGCTTTCCTTTTTTGGTCAATTATATATTTAATCTCATTGTCATTTTCATCAAACCAATCCTGATGTTTCTTAGTTTCATATCCAATAGTTTGTTCACAAGCTGCAGTAATGGAGGTTTTCAGCTTAGACCAATGGTCCTCAATGTTGTCAGGAGGTTCCGTAGGTAGATGTTCCTTAAGAAGTGATTGAAGACGAGTTTGCTTAATAGGATCTTGAAGGACTTGGATGTTCATTTTACGCCGTGGTTTCCTTCCTATGAGGCAGTTTCAGATGTGCTAGCTCTCAGACCTGTGTATTGTGCATATACAATTAATTGGCATTATCCTGAAAACTTGGCTCAAGAATCCATTTTGGTTTCAGAAGGCACAGCTTGAAAAGCTGGCAGAAACATTGGTAAAGCTCTGAACCACTGAATAGGTATCATAGAATATACATGTTTCTTCCTTAATAGATTTCATAGATCATAGAGTTGGAAGGAGCCTACTACAAGGCTATCGAGTCCAACCCCCTGCTCAATGCAGGAAACTAGAGGAGGGGTCTCCCATCCAAGTAATAACCAGGCCTTACCCCGTTTAGCTTTCCACACTCAGACAAGCTGAGCCAGCTTAAGGGAGTTGTTTGCTGTATCCATGGAAACATGAAATGCCCACCTGATTGCAATGCTACCAACCAGCCAGCTAACCCACTGTTAGGCTCATGACTGACCCAAGCCCAGGGAACACAACTTCAGAGGAGTGGGAGGAGCATCTGCATTCCTAGCAAACCCTGCTCTCACAGAAGACATGGGGCAACCAGAAGTCCTATACATGACCATATTAACCCGTTCATAGATTTCATAGATCATAGAGTTGGAAGGAGCCTACAAGGCTATCGAGTCCAACCCCCTGCTCAATGCAGGAAACTAGAGGAGGGGACTCCCATCCAAGTAATAGCCAGGCCTGACCCTGCTTGGCTTTCCACAGACAAGCTGAGTCAGCGTAAGCCACAGGCCTGATTCAGGGAAGCCTCACCTAAGCTCCCTTTGATCCCATCCCAAGCCTTGCCATGGTTCCTGGCTTCCCTCCCTTGTCTATACCTAGAGAGAGAGAGCATGGGTGGCAACAGACCAGGTGAGACTCTCAGAGTCATTCTCAGAGCACCTGCTTGGATGTCAGAAGACCCTTTCACCCAGGATTTACTCAGGAGGAAGGGTTTACTTGGTAACAGAGCTCCACTTTTCAGGAGAAAGACTAAGCTGTCACCACTGAGGAAATAGAGCTGCTGAAACAGCTGATCAGGAGCAGCATTTGCATAAGCTCTCAGTCTTTGCTCGGCTAACAGCCCGCCTCATTGAGCATCTTCCTCCAGCTACCTTGCTCAGGACACCCAGAAAGGTACCTTTGAATTGGGCACCTGTGAAGGTACCAGAGAACCTGATACACAAAGAGAGAGAGAGAAGTACCCATTGAGTCTCAAAGCTGGGTGTTGTGCCTCCAGTAGGTCAGACAGAGACCAGCCGTGCCAGAGTATGTTTGGGGTGGGGTCAGGCTAACTGCAGCCTGACCCAGCTGGGCAGCCTTACCAATCAGCGCCTGCTCAAAAGGCAGGTCCCAAACACACTCAGATGCTGGAAGCAATTGTTTGTTACAGCTACCGCCAGACGCTCCTGATATTCCTGACCTCAGAACCTTTGATCCTCAGAACGACCCTGACTACGCCTGTGCCTGATCCCTAACTGGTTTATGTTTGCTCTGTTTTGGACTGATATATTTTGGCTTCGACACTCGGACTGTGATAACGACTACGGCTTATCTTGACACTGGGCGGATTTACGACAGCAGGCTCCATATGTGCCATGCAAGCATTCTGCAACCTCCGTATGAGTTACTGTCTATGAATTTTGTCTAGGGATTGTATTGGAAACTCTAAGGCAGGGCTCTCCAACCTTGGGTCTCCAGATGTTGCTGGACTACAGCTCCCAGAATCCCTTGCCATTAGCTATGCTGACTGGGTTTGCTTGGAGCTGTAGGCCAGCAACATCTGAGCACCCAAGGTTGGAGAGCCCTGCTCTAAGGCAATCTAAATCTATTTGTAACCAAATTGTGGAGGCTCCAGGGTCCTTAATAACAGCTTAGCCTCAGTTTGGAATTAAAGCTGAGAAAGCGAAGGGTAGTCTGTGCCCACAGCACTTTTCTAATGTTTTGCAGCCAACCAAGAAGTGAAGTTCTCTGGGTTTTCCTTCCTCTGAACTCTATTTCTTTTCCTTTGCTCCTAAATTTATCACTTTCCACCTCTCAGATCCACCATTGCCACTTGCACCCAAGCTTCCTAGGCTGCACAGCTGCCCAGTCCCCTGATTGCCATTTCCATAGAACCACCTTCCCCTCCTTCTTTGGCAAATGCCAATTTCCCAATTTCCATCCTTCTATATCTCTTAGTTAAGCCTGTTAGAACTAGTATGCTGCCCCATGTGCTATAGCATGGCTATATGAACCAAGCCATTTTTCTCTTCTGTGATGAATGTGCATGTGCATACAATTTGAGTATATGCTTTTGAATTTTAACGAGTGTTTGATCTAATTTCCCCATTTTAGAGGTAGCGATTCCCCTTTTGTAAAAGCGTAGTGCATAAATCTGCACAAAGCCCCCTTATATGGTTGCTACATGCAGGGCTGCCCCCCCAAGACATTTTGCTGTTTGATAGCGCCCCCTCCCATTTCATATACAGAAAGCCAACTGGGCTGGCAGTTGAATCTTCTGTTCAACACAGGCAATCATCCATCACACCTGAAGGCAGCAGGCTAGCTTAGGGGATACAGGGGAAGGCTGCATGACCCACAGCTCTATCTTCCATCACCTTGCTGCCACCTTCCAACATCTGCCAACTGAGGCTACCACCTCTTCTGCCTAGTGGTAGGACTGGCCCTGGCTGCATGTGTGTACATGGGAATTCATGTGTCCATATAAATGAAGATGCACAAAAACACAACATGGTTCGGGTTAAGGCTTACTTTGATTCACTGCATGGTTGTGTGACACATTTGTCCCTGTCTAGGGATATTATGGTATGGGATTTTTGTATTTAGTGTGATTATGGATCAGCAGGTAACATATCCCATGCCATATCCAGGAACAAGGTGTCACCAAGGAATTGTAAGTTTACAACATTCCTGGTATTAACACCCATATTTTTTTAAATAGAGGACACTGAGATCAGGCATGTCTTTTCATCTTTTATTTCAAAATCTTAAGCAGTGAGGTGTCATCTGAAGGAAACATCTTCTCATAAAATTCAATAATACCATTTCTGCTTTATATTAAAGTGCACACTGCAATGCCACAACAATTTTCTAAACTGTTTCTGGGGAAACACTTGAAAATGGCCAAGCTACTATTAATTGCCCAGAGGGCTTCGGCTATTAGACGGTATAGAAAATGAATGAATGAATAAATAATTAAATAATTGGTCAAGTTTTCTTAATATATTGTTTTTCAGGTGTGTTGTTAAGGGGCAAATGCATTTAGAAGTGCTCTCTTTACCCAGGATGGCCTGCTGTAATGAGTAGCAGATGGCATTCTTTCTAGTGGAATTAATAACAACTAGAAGCATTGTTGCCTGCTTTGTTTTGTATTTCTAATACACAAATGTTCTTTAAGCTTTTTCTTTTTTTAAAAAAGCAAAGAAAATCACATCATTGCTATAGTAGATGAATAACATGGACGGTATAGCTTTTTCTGGCCTATATGAACGTGTGTGTGTGTGTGTGTGTGTGTCTACATGTGTGTGCATAGGGAAGTACCGGTACTAGAGTTTTGTTTCTGTTGGCAAATCATGCAGGCTTGTCCCATTCACAACCCTGAATGCAAATGTGAGTAGGATACTTTTTTTTTTTATAAAGAAATGTTAGCAAATTCCTGGATTTGCAATTGCATTAGAAAAATGCATCTTTTTTTTTTTAAAAAAAAATGCGCACTTTGAAATTCATATATTCCAAAAAATACACGTTTTCACACTTTAGTCAATGGGGAGAAATGCGTGCTTCTGAAAAATATGCACAGAAATGTGTACTTTCCCCATTTGAAATGTGCTCTTTCCCTGTTCAAACAAGCTGAAAGACAAATAAAAAACAGGAGTGAGCTGAAACGAGCCTCAAACTCAAAGTGAATTTTGGAGGATTTTGGCAAGCTTGAAAATCACTGGTTCTCCCATCCCTGTGTGTGTATATATATATACATATAGTGTATACATGCACAGACACATACGGTTCTGCTGTGTGTTTATGAGAACATACTCACACAAGTTAGGATGGGGTGGATGAGTTTCTCCACTGGGGCAGCAGAGCTCCACCAGCAGGGGGAGCATGTCCGCACTGGCAGTCTCTGGTACACTTGGAGAAAGTTCCATGACTGTAGATATATCACCAGTGGTTGTTTTTTTGTTTTTGTTTTGCTGGCAGTAGGTCCAAAATGGGGCTTACCACACTGAGCAGGGTAAAGGTTGCCTAGGATCTCTTTGGAGGTGGTGTGGGTAGTTTCTCTTGAAATCAATGGCAGAGAAATTTTAAAAACCAAAGAACTGCTGGAGAAGGAAAAAGGTGAGATGCTCCGTGCCTACTGCCCATCCAGGCTGGCATGAACTGGCAGGGCTCTGGAAGTGGACAATCCACCACTTCGTTCCACCCCCGAGTCCCACTTATGATTGCTCTGCAGGTGACAAGTCATGGTCAAATCACACGTCTGTGGTATATCAACTCGTTTTGAGTACTAAAAAGAATAATCCTGTGGTGACTTTACTATATCCATCACCACCTCAACAGTTTGTCTGAATCAGCTCAGATTTTATGTTTTCTGTTATATTTGCTGCTGCAAACTTTTAAAACTGAAGTGTGGGGGAACACACACACCCTGAACCTTATACCCTGTGTTACTAAAACTGAACTGCTGCGGCTACAATAGCTTTCAGTTCTCTGTTCCTATTCGCCAGAACTGCTTCCCTCTAAGCACTGACTCATGAAACACTACTATTATTACATATCGCCTTCAAAAATATTATTCTCTGTAGCTAACAGGGATTTTTTTTTAAATCATGCTACCTTTTAATGTTAGTCTCAAATGTATCAGTGTCCATACCTTATCTGAAATCTCACTGGAAACTGTTGTTTTGTAATATTTTCATGAGGCAACATTGGTTCTTTGTGTTCCTTATTTCTGAAGGCTTGCATCTGGTACATGACTGCACCAAGTCATCAATTTGAGCACATACACTTCTCCAGCCATTCTTTTATATTGCTCAATGTACAGGTGACTTCCATATGCAACATTCAGCTTTTCTTTCCTTTGATGTTGTGGTACTATTACTCTGTCAGTTTTAAAGTGAGTCCATCATATATGCTTAATTCCTCTCTGAAATGCCAACAAACACAGGCTAGAGCATCACCCAGTATTAATTCTTTGCCCTTTTTTCCTTAGATTTTTTTTAAAAAACACAGATTATGTCTACAAGTTGAAGGTAAGTACTCTCATCAGAATTATTTTCTGAACATCAGAACGTGCACTTTCTAGTTCTTCAGATCCATTGCAGCAGTAAGCAGAGGGAATAAAAATGAGCAGTGATGTGATGAAGAGTGACATGGTGCCAACACACATGTGAGTCCACACATACAGGCACAGCTGTTACATCAGTATATTCAACTGAGACTGTAGCTCTCTTCAGGCATTCAATAGGAACATGTGAACGGCTAGCCCCACCCACTTGTCAATGCTGTACATGATGGCCATGTTCCCCAGCCAATGTGTGATCAGCTCAGTCTGAAGGGGAGCACCTTTGACGCATGGAGGGTTTCCAGCATGGGGACAGGTGCCCTTCCCTATGTTGGGCACCCTTCAGACTGAGTCAATCACATGTTGGCTGGGGTGTGTGGCCAGTGCCCAAGTCTTCAGGGGTGAAGGACTGGACTGGGCTGCACTGGACTGGGCTGATGGGAGCAGACCCTGCCAACCCCCTGAAAATGCCACACACAGGGTTAGGGGATCCTAAGTCCCACACTTTTCTGTGTGTACTTTCATGCATTCAAACTGAGTGCTTGAACAGGGCTAGGCTGCTCACGTGGCTCAGCTTGTCTGAGTGTGGAAAGCTAAGCAGGGTCAGGCCTGGTTATTACTTGGATGGGAGACCCCTCTGTTAGAAAAGTAGGCATGGTGCATATTCAAAGTGCAGACACGTGTATTAAACAGGCCCAGGTACATAGCATTCCCTTATGTAAAACCTTAGTTTTAAATGAACAATTCTACTGCAATTCACCCCCACCCCCACCCACCCCAGCCAGATGCCTGCCAAGTTCTGCCACAGCTGGCAACAAGCCCAGATTATGTTCCTTTCAAAAGATAGTTTTTACCTACCGGTATCTATGTTTTCTGCCAAGAAAGCAAGCAATCTTGGAAAACAATGGTCCTTTCAAGGAAGCTGGGAGACAAATTCCTTTCACAGACTGTTTTCAGGCAGCAGACAGACAGAGTGGATTTTAAAAGAAATCCATTCTAAGAATAAGAATCCAGTCAAACAAAGTAAGTAAGACTTCTGATAGTGGGAATGGTAAGCCAAAGACACTTAGGGAACCAAATGTAGAAGGACACTGTCCTAAAAACTTTAAGCTCAGTGACAAAGCACCTGCCTTGCTTGCAAAGGGTCCCAGCTTTGATGAGACTGAGAGAGAGACTCCCAGTCTGAAACCCTAAAGATCAGTGTGACCTGGCATGATAGAAGTCTGAGTTAAACCTGTATAAAGGCTCAATCCTATGCATGTTTGAACAGACAAAAGTCCTGGAGGTCCCAGCATTCCCTGGCCAGCAGGAGTGACATTAGGGAGCAGTCCACAAGGGCTAAGACCCTAAAATCTCTGGGAGATCATCCTGCTGTCCATGGGCACTTGTTAAGGTAAAAGTCCAGAGGCCCCGATGAACTCTGTTGTACCCCCGTTGGATGACCTAGATTTCTGCCCACATACCATCTTCCGCTGCACCTGGCTTTGCTTATCTGCTTTGTTATTCTAGACAGGGAACTTTGAAGGGCCTGCTTTGATTGTAGTTGCTTTGTTCTGAATTGTATGTCTGACCGCCATATTTTTGCTTTAGCTGCTATCTGGTCCCAAAAGCCTATTCCTTAGTGCCAACTCAGAGAAGAGTCCTTTTGATTGATAAGAGATACCAAGAGTAGCAGGCCTGATATCTCGGGTGACCTAAGAGGTCATGAGAAACCTCATCTTAGCTAAGAAGAAGGTAACCAGGTGGCCTTCTATCTAACTAGAGATTAAGACTCACCATGTTCAAAGAAATGTATTTGATTGGTTGCCGTCATATTCGGGGAAATGTATCTGATTGGCTGGCATGGTTTAGCGAATGCATTTGATTTGCTGAAAGTAAATCCACCCATGACTGTAAAAAGTATAAGAATGCTTGCATGCCCCACCTTCCTTGTTCAGCTCTGTACAGAAATAAAACTTTGAAAAACCTCACTACTGGGTGCTGCTTCTCTCTTCCTTGAAGTATTGGGTTCTCTAGGGAGAGGACTCAGAGCATATTTGTGCAACACCTCCTCTAGTTTCCTGCATTGAACAGGGGGTTGGACTCGATGGCCTTGTAGGCCCCTTCCAACTCTATGATCTATGATCTATAATATGGCTTGGTTGCACATAGCCCACAACTGATGTACAAAGGATCTTTGTAAAAGTTCATATCAATTCCCATCTGGCAGCTTGTTTGCATAACTGACCAATGTATCTAGACCCATGCATATTTTCCTGGGTTCTGTGTTAGGAATTGAATATATAACCTTTAATTACCTTTGCAATCAACTGTAAACAATCCCTAGTTTAGCTCATTGGGAAGTCCATCTTTCTCTTAGAAAAGACATGGGTATAAAGTAGAGCTAGTAAAATGCAAAGAAAAACAAGTTGTTTCCATCTTCACAAGAAAAAAAAAATCTAAAGCCTTACAAACAAGGAGCATCTTATGCCAAACATTGAATCCTATAATTTCTCTAAAAGACAAGGCACATTAAAAAGCTGAACTAAGAAAGAGAAACAACAACAAACACTCCAGAAAGTGTGTTCACCTGGAATGTAGGTCCTATATAGATCCATTTTGCCTGTGGTCTATCTGAATTGCTGGAATCATAAAGGCAGTGGCAGGATGAAAAAGATGGGTCTCAGCTGAAGGGAAATCAATGGGGGTGAAATCAATGAGAAAGTTGTAAAAGCTGTACCAACTAGTTCTTTAATATATTGCCTTTTGAAGTGCCAAAGCATTTTTAAGCAGTCCATTTTTATTTTTATTTGCATAGACTGACTGCTAAGGAAGTAATCATGTAAAATCCAAAACAACCAATTCCTTTCAGAAATAAAAGGAAAGCTCGTTGTATATATGAAAGGCCTTTCATCCACATAGCCATATTCGAGTATTCAATACAAGACACCTGAATATCCCTTCTTTTGCACCATCTTAATGCCCAAGCATTCAGTGATAATATGTCATTGCAGATGAAGGGAAATATGGATCTTAAAATGGATGTGCCTTAAATGGTTAGCCTATGCCATTTCCTTTGCAATCATTATGTTACAGTGGTCTAGTTTAGATGTAAAGCTGAACCATAGTTTAGCGTTATGAGAACAAGCTTCAACAAGCTTTGGTTCACATGCCCTGCCCTTCTTCCAACATGACTGCAAGGAGGTGTTCAGAAGCTTTTGCTTCTTTTTAAATTCACCACAGCATACTGTGTTGTCTGAACCTGGACAAACTGTGTCTAATCTTAACTATGGTTATGGCAACAAGTCAACTTCAAGCCACCACTTATGAAGTTGGCTTGTTTCCACTAACCATAGTTAAGGTTAACCACAGTTTTCAGTTCAGATGTCACGCTCAACTGTGGTTAAACTGAAACAGAAGCTTCTAGTCTCCTTGTGGCTGTGCCGGAGGAAGAGTGGGAAGGGGAGAATGAACGGGACCAAGTCTAGCTGAGGTTCATTCTCATAATGCTAATCCAAAAACAGCCACAGAGTCACAATAATTAAATATGATGGGTTGTAACCCAGATGAAAGCTTATGGGCTGGATCCATGATCTGCCTTCCATAGATGGAAGGGCTCAGCTCATGGAAGCTGCCTTTGCCCAATTTTCAGGGTTCCCTTTCCCCCCTGCACAACAGTCACCCCATTCTACAGAATCCCCATACCCTGTAGCATTCTTAGGGAGCTGGAGGGGTTTGCTTCCACCAGTCCAGCTGCACTTTCCTAAATCTGCACCCATATGTATACATCTATCTATCTATCATCTATCTATCTATAATATACATACGTATACACACACATTTATTTATTTATTTATTTATTTATTATATTTATGCTCCACCTTTTTTCCTGTAAGGAACCCAAGGCGGCTTACACAATCCTCCTCCTCCTCTCCATTTTATCTTCACAACAACCCTGTGAGGTAGGTTAGGCTGAGAGTCAGTGACTGGCCCAAAGTCACCCAGTAAGTTTCATGGCCGAGCAGAGACTAGAACCCGGATCTCAGTCCCGAGTCCCAGTCCAACACTCTCACCACTACGCCACACTGGCACAGTCACACACACACACAGCTACAGCAAATTGATTCTAGAGAGAAACAGATTAATCAACCTAAAATGCAACCTCATGTGCACTGGATGTTAAGAGGATTACTGTGACATTTGTCCTGGGTATCATCATGTAAATCATTAGAAAAAGGCTCTTTTAGACTCAGGTTGAGTAACAGCATAGGGCAACTGGAGGAAGTGATATCTAAAATGATCCTGAGGTCTACCTTAGGTAGGAGTATTCCAGCAAGTTCAGGGCTCATCTGATATTCTGTTCACTTGGCATTCCAACTGCTGTAATCTGTACCATTCTAAGGTTTCTTCTTCTTCTCTCAGTTCTAGCAACTCTGACCTGTAGTTTCTTGTATGGCTAGGTGCTTTATCTTCTACATACGCCTCTGCTGTATTCACATGCTTATTCATGGTCCTGTATCCCTTACTCTTTCTCCCAGAAAGAGGTGGCAGTGGGGGGAGGGGGTGGACAGAGTGATTCCAGTGTAATCATTACACTGTTGTGATCACACATTTTGATGGCTGACAGTAGATGTCTGGGAAAAAAAGTGCTCCTGACTTTGATATTTTCTTTCGTAAAGGATTATTAAATTCAATTCAATTTGTCAAAAGATTAAGCTCCCATCATTCTATCACAAAACACAGTGAAAAAACAAGCTAATTTATTCATTATATTGAACTAACAGATCCCAGAGTTCATTCCCTAAGGGTAATCAAAACAAGACAAGCTGGCTCAAAACACAGCTAAACAACAGAATGAATCAAACCCCTTAAACTATTGTATGACATGCTAAAAAAAATACCTTTAAGTAAAATACATCCAAAATATCTCTCATTTACAGATTTGATTCTTAGCTCCCTCTGGGACTAATTTAAGAAAATATTCAGACTACTTAGGTGGTATGTTGTATTTTATTTTAATAATTAATATTGAAAAATGTTCCAAACAAGAAATTGATAAAATTTCATTTAAAAATGTTGCTTCCTTTTGAATGGCCAAATTTAACCACTGAATCTCTTATTTCATAGATTTCATAGATCATAGAATTGGAAGGGGCCTACAAGGCCATCGTCCAACCCCCTGTTCAATGCAGAAAACTAGAGGAGGGGTCTCCCATCCAAGTAATAACCAGGCTTGACCCTGCTTAGCTTTCCACGCTCAGACAAGCTGAGCCAGCGTAAGCCACAAGCCTGACTCTTCCTTTTGATACAGCAATCTCGTCCCAGTCTATCAGAACTGCAAACAGTTTTCTAAAGTCAGAGAAGGATATGATGGTTCAGCAGGTGAATGAGAGATTCAAATACATCCATGAGTATTGAGTTTGCTGGGGTCCAGCTTGTCACCATAATCTTTGAAAAGTTCTATTGTGAACTTTATTTGCACTTTTCAGCAACCTCAGCCATGAAGCAGTACATCAGCAATGGTCTCCAACAGCCAATAGTTGAACAATGGCATTTTTAGTTCTAAATTAGGCTGTTTGAATCCTTGATCAATGTTGTAACTCGGATGTAGATTAGTTTTTGTGTATGCAGGGCATCCCAGTATTTGGCTCATGGATGTGCATCTGGCTCCAGTTGGTGGACTTTGGGGTTCTAGCAAAAAACAAAGTAGATCCTGCAAGCCTGAAGTCTGCCCTCCCCTGACCTAACGTACTTCAGAGGAAGGTTGTAAAGATAAAATAAAAACAGAGAGAATCTCTGAGGCAAAGTGACAATCTGAGAGAGATAAAAACTCAGGTTTGTCACCCTGAGTTTCATGGAATCGGTGTGAGATAAAAATGTGAAAAAAAAATATTTCTTTATTATATATTTATGCCCCGCCGTTTTTCCTGCTAGGAACCCAGTATATCAATACCTCAAATTAATTAGTTGACAATCCACAATGGGTTAGACCCAGGCTTAGTCATACTTAGAGTAGACCCATTGAAATCATTGGGACTTAACTCAGTCATGACTAACTTAATTCCCATTGATTTCAATCGGTATACTTTAAGTATGACTTACTTAGGCTGCAATCCTAAATGCATTTACTAAGGAGTAAGTTCCATTGAATACAGTGGGATCTACCTCCAAGTAAACATGCATAGGATTACACCATAAGTCTGGGTCTGATAGCTGACCCAATAAACAGGGTCAACTAAAATAACCATGGGAAAGGCATGTTTCAAATAAACAAATGAACTTCAGTTGTAGTATACTGTATCTTTAGGCATTTTATTCTAATGAGAAATCAAGACAACCTCTTGGTTGTGGAACTTCATAACAGGGATATCAGTGCCCTTAATAGGAATGTGGAGCTGGTCTCTTTGAAGAATTTCCTAATGAGACAGCTGAAAGAATGGTAGAAGATAATCAATGATTTCTCTCTTTTATTGTCCACTTTGAATCATCAGCACCCACTTGGTCCTTCCAAGATTAGCAGATATTCCCATGTTATCCTTATGGTTACCCTGCTGAGACAAAATAATGTAGATTAAGTCACCAGGGGACCAATTGAAGCTGAGACTCATCACAGGGTGTATTTGGATAAGTCTTTCTCATCAGATTACTCCATCTAACTGTTAGCAATATGGAGCCACCCCGAGGCATCACTTGATGCATATGTGTGGAATTGCCTACTAGAAAATATTAGGAATATTAACTGAGATAACAAGAAGTATTGTACACCTGAATTCTGTAGTCGTTTAAACATACTGGAAGGAATTTGGAATCAATGAAAAACTGTATTTATTATTAATATTAAAGCTGCTAGAATTGTAATTGTCCAATTCTGATATTATCACTTACCTTTTTAGGAAGAAACAAGGTGGTCTGTTATTAGTTCTTATACATTAAGGTAAAGAGAGGAAAGAATCAGAAACATGGATGTAACATGGATTCTCTGCTAGAAGAGGAATGAGAGAAACAGCTCCTTAGTTTGGCTGAATATGATTACCGGTACTTGCTGAAGTTTTAAAACTGATATTTCATAATACGGAGTGAAGAGTAATGAAAATATTTATAGTTTTTAAATAATATTTTGGGGTTTTTTAAAAAAATACTTGCATAGGTTGAGTACAATTATATCAAGTGAATAACTTTTAAAAAATAAGCATATGACCAGAAAAAATATATGTGTTTTTGTTCTTATCTAGAATAAAAGAGCTTATCTGACAGAACTCCTTATCTGTCCACTCTAGGAAAGCATTAACTCTGATAACCCTAGGGGTAGGCTGGCTTCTGTCTTACATGGTCTACTTAATTTTTTACTAGAATCCTCTGGTCCACTAGTGCATTTTAAATTTCAAAAGCAAGACTACACACTTAGGATCTCTAATCTGTGATAACATCCTGAGAATACAACTTTGCTTAAGAACAGAACCTTGCTGGCTGGATCACATCAAGATTCCCTTGTCTAACCTTCCTTGCAAGAATCTCAGTATTTATTTATTTATTATATTTATATCCCACCTTTTTTCCTGCAAGGAACCCAGGGCAGCTTACATAATCCTCCTCCTCCTCTCCATTATCCTCACAACAACCCTGTGAGGTAGGTTAGGCTGAGAGTCAGTGACTGGCCCAGAGTCACCCAGTGAGCTTCATGGCCGAGGGGGGACTAGAACCCAGATCTCCACAATCTTCCCTAGTCTAAGGCTGTTAGTATTTGATTATTTTCCCCTTTTGTTTTCCTATGAACTATTTTGTTTGGTGATATTAGAGAATTCTGAACAATGGCATGTGCATGCCTGGTAGGAAAGAAAAAGATGGAGGGTTCCTCTTCCATCCTGTGTAGCCAAAGGAGAACAGGCATGCTCTACTAATCTGCAGAGCTTTGGCTAGGGTTGTTATTTTTACTCTTCATATATCACAGTTGTATCTTGGCTATCCTCCAAAGAGCACATAAAGTTACCAGTTAGGCCAAATATTGACAAATCCTAGACCTCTGCTTAGCTTCAGAGATAGCACTACATCAGATACCATCAAAACATTCTATATCAATCAAATTAGGAATAAAGTAAAAATACTGCCTTTCAAAGCCAGAATCCATCTTTTCCCTGATGCTGTCCACCTGAACTGGGACATACTGTGAGATAATTTGCCTCATGACTTGGAAAATTTCCCCCAGCTCTACTGCGTACTTTACTTTTCTTAAATCTTCCGGAGATACTTAAGCATGACTGCTGCCTAGATAAACTCTGAATCCTCTGTAATATATAGAACATTCAAAGAACACCAATCAAAGTTCATTTCTAAAATGAACCTGAGAAATATATTAGGTCTTTATCTTATTTTTAAGTAAGTACACACTCATATGCATGTTCCCCTAAAGCTAGACCTGAATAAGTTTTTGTTTTTTGTTTTTAGTATTTTCTGTGAAGTATAATGTAATTTTGTGTGTGTGAAATCATATTGCTCTTTCTTTTGATATATTTCCTCCAGTTGAGTGCCTTGAATAAAAGCAGACAAATTTGCAAGAAACAGTAACAGAAAAACTAGAGTTCTTAAAACCCCATTATCTGCAAAGAGACACAAGGGTAAAAAGAAGAACTCATCATTACAACTCTTTTATTGCCATGATTGTCCTCTTAGTGCATTAAATTATAGCGGCAGGATAAAACTTCAGGTTTTCCTTTGCAGTGCTTGCTCTTACAAAGATTACACAGCAAGGAACTATTGCTTCCACAATAATTAGATGGAATTATTGGGTTTCATCAAGTCTAGCTGCAGAGAAGGAGGAGTTATTCTACCCAGGAGATATTCTGATTCATTCTACTACCTATTCTGGAATTCCTTCACAGATAATAGAGCTAGCTTCCTCTGGCTGAAGTGTCAGGTGAGGGCTGTAAAAGTACCCAAACATGTACCCAAGTACCCATTTCAACAATTCCTGTGCATATATTTGCTCAAAAGTTAGAAAAGTGTGTAATATTTAAAGGGAACTTTGGCCTGAGTATAGAGTGTAAGGATTCATTTCAAAGTGCGCCTTGGTATCTGTTTTCCATATGGTAGGTAGTAGGTCCATAATAATGTCAACTCAGTCTACGTATAGTGACAGTGAAAAAAGCAAATTCCATGTTTGGGATTCTTATGAAGGTGATAAAAAAATGAAACATTCTGCATCACAATGCTTTTATCTATGATGTGGCCATATTTGGAATACGGAGTATGGTTTTGGTCAACCCATATTAAAAATGGCACCACAGACCAGGTTAAGAAGAGGGCAACCCAAATTATCAAAGGATTGGAGCAACTTCCCTATGAGGAAAGGCTAGCATTTGGGACTCTTTAATTTAGAAAAGGATGACTAAGGTGGGGCAATAAGAGAGAGGTTTATAACATTATGAAAGGTAGGGAGAAAGTAGATAGAAGAGATATATTTTTTATCCCTCTTTCATACTGCTAAAATTTAGGGTCACCCAATGGAACTGAATGGCAGTAGATTCAGGAGAAACAAAATAAAGTATTGCTTCACACAACACATAACTAACTCATGGGATTTATTCACACAAGATGCAGTGATGCATACTAGCTTAGATGGCTTTTAACAATGAATACACAAACTTATGGATGGCAAGGTCTATCAATAGGTAATTGGAACCTCCAATTTAGAAGTAGTGATTCTTTGAATACCAGATGATGGAGACAAAAACTGAGGATGAGCCTTCATGTCCTGCTTGCACGCTTGCTGGAGGCATCTGGCAGGCCACTGTAGGAAATAGATTCATATTGGTGATAGATAAGATAACCTGGTCCCAAGCAATTTCTTCCCAGCACTTCAAACTGAGCCCAGAAATGCAGTATTAACTAATGTAATTGGTAGGATAGGAGTAATATGGGGTTGTATCCAATCCTACTTAGAATAGAGCCATTGAAATGAATGGGACTTAAGTTAGACTAACATTGGATACACCCTGGCAATCACTCCTGCTACCAGCTTCTTTGGTGGCTGAATTTTTAAAAATTAGTTGTAGTTTCTAAACTGGCTTTAAAGGCAGCTTAACACTGCATAGTCAATCAGGATGTTACTAGTACATGAATAATTGAGGCCTGATCTTCCTTCTCTAGATAGGACCACAGCTGGAATACCAACCAAAGCTGGTAAAAGGTGCTCCTAGCTATTGATGCCAGTGGGGCTCCAAATATAATACTGGATCCAAGAACACCCCCATGCTGCACACTTCATTCTTCAGAAGAGGTGCAACCCCATCCAAAACTGGTTGTATACCTCCGGAGAGCTTGCATGAACTAAGTGCATGCAAGCTCAAACATATGTGTGTGTGTTACCTTTTGGAAGGGTCTGGCTGGTCTGATGAACAGCTGCTCCCAGCCCAGAGAGGGTTCTGATGGCTTAGCTCCTACAAATGGCACACTTCAGAAGCCTGCCAGCCACCCAGAAGAAGGAATACTGATCAGCTGGAGAGGGAGGAGGGTGTTGGGATAGGGTAGCTGCATCGCATGAGGACATTTTAAACCCAAGAAGCAGGAAAGGCGATTGAGTAGTGGAGAATGAGAGGAGAAATGGAGGGACAGGAGGACAGTCAGAACTTGGGAAAAGCAGAGAGAAATGGGAGGAAGGGAGAGGGGAAGAGGCAGGTTGGATGGAGGAAAACAGGGAAGATGCAGAGAAGGAAGGGGACAGCAGGTTGGAATGCCTCTGTGGAGAAGACAAGAACAACTCAGCAAGTGGCCGGGAGAATGGGCCTGGCAGGAGAGTCCTCCTGCTCCTGTCCCTTCTCAAACTCCATGGCTGTTATCCTGGGGGTACTGCCTTTCACATGCAGGGGAAACGTTTTTTTAAATTTCTGGTCCACTGCTTATGTGGAGGTGCGCACGTACGCAGGAGTGAAATTATTTTAGAAACAACAACACTGATATGTAATTCCCCGAAGCAGCCTGCTCAGAGATGTGGAGGTGCAGAGGTGTGCGGGAACGTTTACAAACAAGCAAACAAAATTAAGAAGCTTCCGGGGAAAGGGCGAACCGCCGCACAACAACAAATGGTGGATACCTCTCTTCCCCACCAGTTCAGGAGACACATGTGACACCGCATTCCCCCCGCCCTTCGAAAACTATTGGCTAACTCCAGTGACAACCCTTTCGTGGCCACACCTCGGACGGGCAACCGCAGCACAAATTTAGCACACACTAGCTGTGTACTGTGACCGTGAACTGCAATAACTGAAAAAAACTGTGATAAACGTAGTCCGGGCAATTCCAGAAGAAACAAAGAATGATCACACAGGACTAGTGCAACTGGCACTAGCAATGTTCCATCGAGCCTCGTGTGCATAGCGGACCGAAATCGGCCCGCTCATGCCTGGACGAGGCTCGTACGAGCCCACCTGCTTCTGTCGGCGGCTCGCCTCTCCGCGGCGAGCTGCACGCGCCGCCCGTTCCGGTCCCGTCGCATCACTTCCGGCACTGGAAATGATGCGACAGGACTCTGCGCAGGCGCGCTGGACCCCTGTGCCACGTACTGCACCTGCGCAGGGTCCCGTCACGTCATTTCCGGTGCCGGAAGTGACATGACGTGACCGGCAAGGGCAGCTCAAGTGGCGCGGAGAACTGCTCCGCGCCGCTCAGAAGATCGAGGCAGGGGGGCCGCTGCTGCAGAGTGTCAAGGCGGCAGCGAGGCGCCCCCCCCAAGGGTTCGAGGATATCACTAACTGGCACTGAAAACTACGTGCATCGTGTGCCCCGCAAGTCTGCAATAAGCCTTAGGTGTGGATCCAGCCTAGGGATGTGCAAATCAGCAAATCTTGAGCTTGTTGTTGTTGAGGGTCTCTGAATTCCACCTCAAAGCTTGTTCTAACTCATGTCCACATCAGATTGCGAGCTTCGTGAGTTTCTTGCATGAAAATTCATGTGTATTTTCAAATTTACCAAATGTACACATCAATACATTGCATTTTTAAAAATGTTCATTTTTAAAATGTACGCATTTTCTCCCCTTGACTAAGCCTAACTGTTTTAGTAGTTCAGATACTTTAACAAATTAGCATGAAATTTTGTGGTTTACAAGTTACAACCCACTTCTTCAGATGCTGTAAATTTCTCTTATTGTTCACTGCTGAGAAATCTTGCTAGATTTAGAGCAGTCTATACATTTTGTAAATAAATAAATATTGCAGACATCCAATGGCCTATCTCACATGAGATGATGTGCAGGTCAACAAGCCTCGATGTGATGCCTCTATTAAGACCTTACTCAGTTGGATATGGGGACAAAGTTGGCACCAGAGTTTATAACCTGTGTGGGTTATAAGAGAGGGGAACAGGATTCCCAGTGCAATGGGTGAACTTTGAATGAAGCTGCTAGGGCTGGGAGTTCAGCTCAAGACTCAGTTTAACTGGCCCCATTCTGCATATGCCCAGAGGCACTCTCTTCTTTCTTACCTCACATATTCCAGGTCTCAGCCCTGTCAATGAACACAGGGTCTAATTCTAGGACTGAACCACAGTGGAACCTGCCTCACATTATGCTCTGCTTTAACACCCAATGGGAAGATATGTGTGTTGGTCAATGGGGATAAGTAAGAGAGGATGCATGGAGATCAGGAGCGGGCAACTTCCATGGGGGTAGTTAGAAACAACCCCCCCCAGAACCCACCAAGGGCTACACCCGTGCTCCCCACTGCCAATGAATTCAACACCAAAATTGTTGATGCAGCAACAGCGGCAGGAAAAAAAAAAAAGCAATCCAGGTGAGTGGGGATCACATACCTTGTTTGGAAGCTGGATTACGCTCCAGGGAGGCTTCTGCTTCCTGGGAATTTGCCATGGTGCCAAATTCAGCGGCAGGGGCAGTGGGGGCCAGAGAAAAGGCCAGGGGGCCTGCATGCAGCCTGTGGGCCACATGTTGCCGATCCCTAATGCAGATGGATGATTGTGTGACTCCAGGTAGTTGTTTGCCTGACAGGAGTGAATTGGTGTTATTATGCTTACGTGTGGAGGACAGGACACATGGATGTTCAGATGACGGTGTGTGGGGTGTTGTGTAAATGTGATACAAGTAAGTATGACGCGGGGAACCAGGAGTGAACAAACTGATCTGTGTAGGCCCTGGCTGAGTGAATGGAGTAGGCAGGCAGCATGGTCTAGATTGATTGACTTACAGTCCCAAATCCATCTGGGACAGCCAGATGTTAATGGGAGACGTGGCTGCACTTTCCTGAAATGCCAAAATTCTTCTGCATCAGTAATTTCTGTCTGGTACTTGCAAAAGTATAATATATTTATGAATGTGAAGCGACAACGTGATGGATATTTCTTACTCTTGTAATATGACTATCTGGAAGCAAGAAACCCATAATATCTGTTGTTGCCATTTCTGTCTGAATAAGGTCATCAGTCCACCCACTTTTCCTTGTGATTTGCCTGGAGTGTTCAATGCTGTCATTTCGATATGCACACCATTAAATCTAATCACTAGACAGTACTAAAAAGTCATTTTTTTTGTCCCAGATATATAGGTAGAGGTATTCTCTTTTCATAGTTTCTGAATGATTGCCACATCCGATCTCCTATTAACTCCCAGCTTCACATCAAGGCATACTTGTCCAATTGTACTTAGAAATGCAAGCATCTGAAATGTTTGTACATTTTGAAGGACTGCAACATTTTTACAGCAAGCTGCATTTTTATATTCCAAATTTCACTCAGAATGAAGCATGAAACTATCGGCATTAGAACCGTGGCACAAACTATTCTTAACTGTAAACTGAGAGAGAGAGAAAAGAATTTGAAGGCTGCGTCTGAATCAAGACCCCTAATCCTTTTTTTAAAAATAGAAATTTCTTATTGGTGCTCCTTCTGAGCTCCAGAGGTTTATAATGTGCTTATAGACACATATACATTCTGTCATGATTGCTGGTCTGTTCTTCTTTATATAATCCTTTACACAGGATTAGCACTTCTGTAATGCCAACTTTACACAGACCGGGCTGCACTCTTTTCTTAGATACTACTAATTTGGCAATAATAAGAATAATACACATTTCTCAGGGTGCTGTCCAAACAGGATGCCTGTAAGCCTCTGAACTCGGAGGATTATGGGCATCCTATGCGGGGCAGGGGAAGCGGCGGAGGCAATCTCCACCTCCCTGCTCCTCCCACCCTGCAAGTCAGCTAGATGTCCAATTTCAGCCATCTATCTGTGGTACTTTGGAGGGGGAGGGAAGGAAGCTGGACAGCCGCCAGGAAACCTCATTTCCTGGTGGCCCCAGTCTCCTCCTCCCCCGGCCCCTGGAATGACCCCTTTACTCCTTCTCCAAGGTCACCCTTACAACCTCAGAGAAGCATCTGGCGTGGTTCTGTCTGCATTAGCTGTGAGGGGGGAGGGGGATCCGAGCATGGGATCCTCAGCTGCGAGGTCAGAGCTCTGTCACTGACTTCAGACCTGGGAATCTGAAGAATCCTATTGCCCCCTAGACACTGTCTAGGGGGCCATAGGATCGCTCTGTTAGTCACCTTTTTCTTAGAGAGAGAGAGAGAGAGGGAGGGAGAGAAGGTGACTTGCAACAGAATTATTAAAACATGCAAAATATATAATCGTTAAAAACAATTTCCATTAAAAATACCAAACATAATAAAATAACTAAAACATCAGTGTGGACCATAATCAAAACAACTGATGCATAAAACCCCCCACCATAAATGCACAAATAGGGGGGGGGGGAAGCGAGGGGACATGGAGACCTCACTGTGTGAGATTGCCAAATAATTCAGATGTATAAACAAAAACAAAACACAGTTGAAACAAACGAGGTGCCAATTGGTTAAACAAATGCAGAATCAGGTTTGGAGTAGGGAATAGATAAAAGCCTCAATACAGATTGGAAGAAAAGGTTGGGACATGGACCAGAATCTAAGAACTGTGGAACATTTCTTCAAATAACCACTGCTAACATTAGAGATAAGCATTGTAATGTTGGTACCTGTTTTATGAGATAATGAATTCCAGTGCTCAAAACCAAGATGTGCAGCACAACTCAGGACATAGCATTGCATACAAACAGCACCAAGTATTTCCAGTATTTAATAGTACAAATCAGGAGAAATGATTTGATGCAGATATATCCATTTGGAAATGCATGTAACCCTTTCCTTAAATGCACAGTTCATTTTGGTTTGGAAATACACTTGTGAACACTATCAGTTGGGCATTTTGTCCTGAAAATAACTTCATTTTTATTTGCTCTATGTTCAAATGTGATCACATACAAGACCCTAGTGCCCTATATACCCACAACAGAACAGGAAATCAATGGAAGAAAAAACGTTTTTAAGCAACTGATGAACAAGAATTACATTTCTTATCATGTCATAATAATTTGAAAAATGTCACACACCTATACACTGATGGAGTCAGAGGAAATAAGATTAAGTGAATATACTGGGCAACAAATGAGTATGCTTGTTGGTTCAGCAAATATTTTACCTTTATGTTAATGGTGTCTTCTGATCAGAGCTCATTTTCACCAGCTGAAAATTGCCTTGTTGAAACTCATCAAACCATGGAAGGAAAAAGTTTCAAGGTCAGAAAAGATTACAAAGTTTCAGATTTGAAAACAAGCTTCACAGATCATCTAGGACAGACATTTTATGTTCCACGACCTTTCAGAATTATTGGGGAAACTGAATCCAAACAAAATCCAGCATTTTTTAAAATGTAAAAAAATACAGCAACCTTGAATGAATTTAGGAAGCAGAAACATGGCTGTAGGCCAACATAATAAAGAAAAATATAGAAGGAATGAGTACAGTTAAGGTACAATAAAATATGCCATTACACTAAACAGAGAAAAAGGGGGAAGAACACAATTGCTCAGTCATTCACCAACAAAGTTAAATTATTTCAGGTTAGAGAATCTGCCTAAAATGTTTCCCTTATACAGTGAAGAAAAAATCCCTACAAAGGCATATTTCAGAAATCACAAGAAGCGGCAGTAGATTTATTTATTTATTTGACTTGTACCCTGCCTTTCTACCAAAAATGGCACTCAAGGTGGCTTACAATCACTAATAAAACTTGATAAAAACAATCATAAAACAAATACATTAAACACAATTAAAAACACAACAGTAACAGAGTAAACAACCCAAGAGGCCTGCTTACACACCAAAGGCTCACTTGAACAAAGTGGTCTTTGCCTGCTGGTGGACGAGCAGCAGAGAAGGAACAAACAGCTTCCCTCGGCAGGAAATTCCATAGCCAGGGAGTGGCCACGTTTGAGTTGCCATTAAATACACTTCCTAAGGTGGCAGTCTCGAAAGAAGGGTATCCCCAGAAATGTCATTCTGATCTAGAGAATGCTTGGATGCAAATAGGTATATGTATACCTAATACCTGACACTTGCCGTAATCCACTGCAGTACGCACCAGAGAATCCTTCTAAATGCTTTTACACTTGGAGTCCAGCATTGTTATCTGAATCCCATTGAGTCAGTTGAATGACCTGTATGTTCAGAAGCAGGTTGTGAATGTGCAAAACAACTCAATAAACATTATGGCAATGATCTACGACCAGCAAACAAATTTCACATAGAACGCTGAATATGACCAACAATAATTTAACGCAACTTCAGTATCATCTAGGGCAAGGGTACATTAAAGTAAACAGCTCTTAAAGCTAAATTTATTGCTTTTGCTCCTCAATAATAAAAAGGGGGGGTCGTTGTCTCCCAAGGTGATCTATAGTTTTTGTTTTTTGTTTTAAGCTACCCCCCCCCATTCTAGGGATAGAACTTCGACAAAGAGTGGGGAAGACAAGGACTTGCAAAATCAGATTATAACAATGCCATAGGCCTGGAAACAAAAGGACACATCTTGTTTTCAAGGACACTTGGTTGAAACTTGTTTTGTTTGTAAAACAATGATGATGGTATTATATTAATGCACAAAGGGGTACGGTCGTGGAGGACAAGAGATGCATTAGCATATCTGCATTCTTTGGTAGAGGGATTAAGAAAGGCTTTGGCAATAAAGCATTTTTCTGGCTTGGGGAAAATGGCTCCATTTATCCCCATGAAAAGTCAAGAGTTATAGAAAAGAGGATTTTTATTAGACAATATTAATGCAAATATTTGAGCACAAGATGTTTTTAAGCTGTATCCTGTGCTTTGATTATTGATAGATTCTTGGCTGAGTCTTCTTTTTAAGTAAATGAAAACACTGTCTGTCTGAATTGCAGTTGCACCTCTGAATGCAAGACCGCCCCCACAAAAGCTGTGTTGTTGGAAATTTCCAAAATGACACAGGAGAAGTGAGAAATTGTTTCAAAATCAAGAATGTAGAAATCTGCTTCTTCACATTTTTTGTCCCTGAGAAGAGTGAGGATGGAAGGCTATACCATTCTGTTGTGGCAAACACTGATCAGTTTTCTTTCACACTCTGCCTCTCTATTCTTAAACATTAATGTTGGCCAACCTGCCCTGGAAGGCCGGCGGAAGGTACATGCAATATCTCTGTACCATAGCAGAGCGGGTGATGCTACATAAGTGTAATACTCCATCCTATTTCATTATTTGCTGCAATTAAAGCTCAGCATCAGACCCCACAGCACCTTCTATAGGGGAGTTGTTGTTGTTGTTGTTGTTGTTGTTGTTTTCTTAGGGCAGCCTATCAGGAAGCCTGTCCTTAATACATTGCAAAAGTACCGGCAAACTATGTACAACATTCTAAAAAAATTATGTTTCAACTACATGCACTCTTTTTAAAAAAATGCTATAATATAAAGGAAAATTGTACCAGTAATGGGCAGCTGATGGGGGGCAAGGGGACAAGGAGAAAGAAGGAAACTTACATAGAGGACTGGGTTGAAATAGGTCATGTTACAGCAGGGGTGGGGAGCCTCCAGATTGTGGTTGAAATCTGGACTGGCAGGTGCCTGAAGCCAGATCTCTCCCCAGGATATCCCCCACTTCCAGGGCCATGCCACACCTGCTTCACACTAGGGTTGGCTATCCAAGCTTCCATGTTTGACTGATGGCTTGCCTGCCTCTGGCCTTTCTCTGTCTGTCTTTCTGTCTCATTTTCATCTGTAAAAGTGAGGTGAATGAAAAAGTGAATGGAGGCAGGCTGACAGAAAGTCAGTGATGGAGCATGATCCCTACAGTGCCTAAAGATGCTCTAGCAGCTGTGCTCCCTTGTCATGCATGTATATGCCTGCCTCCTGTTTGTATGTGTATGTATGTATGGATATGGGTGTGTGTGTGTGTGTGTGCGTGTGTGTGTATTTGCACGTGTGTGTGAATTGATGTGTGTGGACTGCTGGAATGTGGACCATGACAAGTTCCAACTGAGGAAATGTGGACCTTGGCAGGAAAAAATGTCCCCTGCCCAAGCTTACAGGTTCTTTCAATATGACTATAAGTGTGGGAAGAGGCACTCTGACTGGTAACTGTATTGCCGACTGCTAACTGTAGCACTCCCAGCCTGCCTGCTGGGTGACCCAGGGAAAAAAGAATGGCTTAAGCAGATGATGTGAGCTGCTCAAGGTGGCCACCTATGACAACTGTGCTGTGTGGCTGATCTGTGATCCCATAATCCCAAGAGTCCTTAAGGGGTTCCCCATGGGGTTTGCATCTATTTCCTATTCATCAGCTCCCACTGAGAAAATATCCACCAGCCATTATAGATCACTAACATGCTATCTGCTTGATGCTCAGCCTACAGAGGCAGCATTGAATTTTGATGGCGAATCAACACTTTTTCCCATTGCCCTAGCAAGCACTAGTTACATCGCCGAAGTGTTTGGTTTATGCCAGTGCAACATCATTATGCCAGGGGCACAGTTGGATACTACCAGGTATGTGTGAAACCAATATCCATGATCTCCCTTCCAGTTTATATATTAAAAATGAAGCCAGTAGCCACAATGTTGTGACCCCCAGGTTGTCTCTTCGTCTTGTTTGCAGTTAGTGTGTGCTTGTGTCATGAGGCTAAATATTAAATAAGGGTGTTTTTCATATAACTTCTCTGAGTGGTGCAGTGTTACAATAGGCATTATTTATTGTTGTCTCAGTATTTTCTGTTGTATGAAACCTCTGAATTAGAGAATTCTTATACTTTTCCTCATCTCCACAGAAGTGTCTAAGCAAAATTGGCAAGCCTTGAAATGTCATGTGAGAAGGAACCATTTTCCTTGTCACTCTGGCTTTCAGGAAGCTTTACTTGGAAAAGTCATGGGGAGGTCAAGAGATTTTAAATTGCCCCCTTTCAATCTGTATGACATCTTCAGCAGAACTTTCAGCAGTTTAGGATTACAGTCAGGAAAAAAACAATCCTTCTGCACATTCCACAGCTTCATGATCATGAAAACTTTTCTGTGAAGTTTGTGGTTTGGTTTTCATAAAGGTATAGTAAATGACAAATTCTGAAGAATGGTTTTAATAGAAACCTTTCATCAACATGTCGAAATCTCATTTCCATTGTTAATAGTTTATGTAGACTTTTGCATTTAATATTACATTTACATTTTCCTTCTGCCACTTGACTATTTTAAAAACCACACAAATGGAAATCATGGTCACTGGATGAAAAATAAGACTTTCTTGCATTCATTAGCCATTGTTCTTCTGCCACTCATGTGTTAAATGCATTTAGCTAAGCATATCAAGATAAGCTTGACTACAATGCTGTTAATCAAGTTGTGAGGTCCATTAAAGAAATCAACACTGTACAATGATATTTGATTGCTAGTGGTTCTGCTGCTGCGCTGAATTGCTATAGTAATAATAAAAAAAACACGAACCCCCCCCCCCAAAACAAACAGATGCTAAGGAAAACAGCATAAATCTGAGAAAGACATCTTTAAATCCATCACAATACACTTACAGCTCAATTCGATGCATGCCTACTCAGACATCGGTCCCACTGAATTCAGTGGGATGTACTTTAGGTAAGTCTGCATAAGATTGCAGCTTCAGTTCTATTTTATACATGCGAGGTATGAGTTCTAAACATTTGTATGAATTGTGAAATAATGAAGATGTATTATCTGCATATGCTTCATATTGAACTTTTGCTCTACAAGATCAAAACTATCCCATATTTTCTTTCTTCCACATTATGAGACTGTAGGAAAATCATAATTTATATAAATATTAAAAGAGCAATACCTCCTTCCCTCCACTCCTACCCCTGTCCACTTCAGAATTAACTGGAGGGAAGGCTAGTGCATAATAAAATCATCATCATCATCATCATCATCATCTGCACTTATTTATTGACAACATTTATATATGCTCTACATCATGTGCAGAGCATAATCTCACTATTACAAACACGCTCTTTCGACAAAAGAATAAGTTTAAAACATCATGGCAGCACCCATGGTCAAAGCACTGGCATCTTCTGGATTATGTAATTGTCCGTGTTAGAGATCGCCGCGATGTACTTCTTACTAGGGCCATGGTGAGTGCCGACGACTGCTGGACAGACCACCGACTAATCCGGTCCACAATGGTTATCAACATTGCTCCCCAACGTAGGCTTCAAGGAAGGAAACCAAGGTGTAAAATGAACATCCACGCCCTTCAAGATCCTATTAAGCAAACTCGTCTTCAGTCACTTCTTAAGGAACATCTACCTACGGAACCTCCTGACAACATTGAGGACCATTGGTCTAAGCTGAAAACCTCCATTACTGCAGCTTGTGAACAAACTATTGGATATGAAACTAAGAAACATCAGGATTGGTTTGATGAAAATGATAATGAGATTAAATATATAATTGACCAAAAAAGGAAAGCCTTCCAAATATGGCAAAATGATATTAACTGCGCTGCCAAGAAAAAAATCTACGCTAGCGCAAAGGCTGAGGTCCAAAGAAGAACAAGAGAACTTAAGAACGCTTGGTGGAAAAAGAAAGCTCAAGAAATTCAACAACTTGCAGAATCTCATGATGCATGGGGCTTTTTTAAGGCCACAAGGGCCATTTATGGACCAAAAACCTATGGTACAAACCCTTTACAATCAAAAGATGGCACCAAACTCTTAAAAGACAAAGAGTCTATTGCACTGCGTTGGAAAGAGCATTATTATGACCTTTTAAATTGTAAATCTAAGGTGGATAATGAGATTTTTCGCAAATCCCGCAAAAAACAAATTAAAGAGGAACTTGCAATACTCCCCACTTTGGATGAAGTAAAAAAAGCCATTAATCAAATGAAGAACAACAAAGCTAGTGGACCAGATGGGATTCCTGCTGAAATCTTTCAAGAAGGGCCCCCCGAACTTGTACAACATCTTCATAAACTCATCGAAAAAATCTGGATAAGAGAAGAGATCCCAGACTTCAGGGATGCCATAATTATCACCCCTTTTAAGAAGGGTGATAGAACAGACTGTGGAAACTATCGGGGCATTTCTCTCTTAGCAACTGCAGGTAAAATATTTGCTAGGATTCTCGCAAACCGTCTTCTATCTATTTCAGAAGAGATCCTCCCTGAAACTCAATATGGTTTCCGCCCCTCTAGAGGGACAGTAGACATGATTTTTACTGCACGTCAGCTCCAAGAAAATGCCGGGAGCAAAATCAACCCCTTTATATGGCATTTATCGATTTGCTAAGGCCTTTGATACTGTAGACCGTACAGCTCTCTGGACTATCCTTATGAAAATTGGATGCCCCAATAAATTTGTGAATATCTTGCGACTTCTCCATGACAACATGACGGCAACGGTTTTTGGACAACAACGGCTCTCATGGTGCTCCATTTAAAGTGGGATCAGGTGTTCAACAGGGATGTGTTATCGCCCCAACATTATTTGCCATTTTCATCGCCATGGTTTTACATCTTGTTAAGGGGAAACTTCCCACCGGTGTGGGAATTATATACCGAACAGATGGAAAGCTTTTTAATCTCAGCAGGCTGAAAGCAAAAAGTAAGGTAATTACAACCTCCATTGTGGAACTTCAGTATGCTGATGATAATGTGGTCTCCTGCACATTCAGAGGATGATCTCCAAACTATCCTAAATGCTTTTGCAGAAGCATACGAAAAACTTGGTCTCTCACTTAACATCAAAAAAACCAAAGTGCTTCATCAGCAAGTGCAAGCTAACCGTTTGGTGATGCCATCTATCCAGCTTGGCGGGACAATACTGGAAAATGTTGATCATTTTCTCTATCTTGGCAGCTATCTTTCTGTTACAGCTAACATCGACAGTGAAATCCAGCATCGTCTGAGCTCCGCAAGTGCCGCATTTTCTCGAATGAAACATAGAGTGTTCGAGGATCGGGATATTTGTAAGAAGACCAAAACACTGGTTTATGAAGCCATTGTATTACCAACTTTATTGTATGCCTACGAAACATGGACTATCTATAAACGTCACTTCCACCTCCTTGAAAGGTTTCATCAACGTTGCCTCCGGAAAATCCTGCGAATTACTTGGGAAGATAGGCGAACAAATGTCAGTGTACTGGAAGAAGCAAAGACTACTAGCATTGAAAAAATGATCCTTCAACGCCAACTTCAGTGGACCAGTCATGTTGTTCGAATGGCTGACTGCCGTCTCCCAAAGCAGTTACTTATTCCCAACTCAAGGATGGAAAGCGGAATATCGGTGGTCAATATAAGAGGTTTAAGATGTTCATAAGGCTAATCTAAAAAATGCAATATAAACATAGAAAACTGGGAAGCTCTGGCCCATGAACGATCTAAATGGAGGTTGGCCTTTCACAAAGGTTCCATGGACTTTGAAGAAGCCCGAGTGCAAGGTGAAAGGGAGAAACGTGCTAAGCGAAAAGCACGTCAAATGAATCCTTTACAGGACAATCTTCTATCTGGTAACCTGTGTCCTCACTGTGGGAAGCTGTGTGGATCTAGAATTGGCCTCCACAGTCACTTATGGACCCCATCGCTAGAGTCTACACAATCTTCTTAGAATTTCCTCCTTTTATCCCGGAAGACAATCTTACTCGGTCACGATTGATCGCCTGATGATGATGATGCTCTACATTCCAGAGCAGTGAACAATAAAAAGATTAAACAGATAAAAGAATAAAACAATATGTTAAAATGGGATATCAATAAATCATGGCTGGTATCATGGCTGATCAGTCAAGGAAGGCTTCCTAAAATAAAATGTTTTTAGGAGGTGCCGAAAAGAACACAGTGTTGGCGCCTGCCTGACCTCCAGAGGCTGGGAGTTCCATAGAAATGGAGACACTTCTTCCCAAGGGAGCCTGGGGCAGTATACAACATAATAAAGATATATCAGTTATACGCAATTTAAAACATCAACCATAAAATACATTAGTTATACAAATTAAAAACAGTCATAAAACTAAACTAAAAATATAAAGCACACACAATCATAAAGCACTAAGGTCCCAGGAACAAGTGCCATATTTAAAGCATGGGTGAAAAAATATATGTTTTTAGTTGATATCTAAAACTCAACAATATGGGGGGCCAACCACCATTCTCTGGGTAGGTAATTTTACAATTGAGGCACCACCACCAAGAATGCCCTATATCGAGTCACCATACCACCCATGGGCCATGCCGATAGGTAGAATCACGAGCAGGACTAATCTTAAAGCATGGTTTAGTTGGTACTGGGGGATGTGCTCTTTTGAGTACTTGGGTTCAAAGTTTGTTTTGGGCTTTGACACTAGTACCAACACCTTGAACTGGTCTTGGTAGCTCACAGGAAGTCAGTCATGACCAACTGAAAAATTTCCTGCTATAAAATTGAAAGATTAGGTTTAGCAACAGTTGTAGATACTATAGGAGCAGTAGCACTAGGTCTTTACAAATGGGCCTATGTCCTATGGCTGAATCCAAATGTGTTCATATTGGGTTAAATCCAGACTAAGTTGAATGAGCATGTCCCTTTGAAATCAAATTAGTCATCACTTCGGTCCAATGATTTCAGTGAAAGTATGAGAAACTAGCTTAATCTGTATTGAACCCATTTCTTCCTGAAACTATCAGAATTGTAACTCTAATGCCAGAAGTGGCACTGACAACCAGGAGGACATACAGGGCTTCATAATCAGGGTTTAGGGAAAGACAACTGTTATTTCTATGACAAAAGGATAAGGTTTGGCACTTTTATACCATCTGTATAGCCAAGCAAGATTTATTTCTTTGTTAATGAACATACACAAGTCAGTTATCGCAAAGAGTTGTGTCTCACTGGAAGGACAACCTTCTTTGTTTGTAGGATTATACAGGATGTCAGTTGGTTTGGCCTCTAAATGTTCATTTTCTTGGAATGCCAATAGGATTTCTGTAAAGAAGAGAGCTAATGTTGGTGTAATCTTTGATAAGAGCGATTGTTTTAAGATCAATATTAATCTACTTGAAAATTAATGCTTTTTCTACATACAATAACAATCCATTTCGATTAGCTGGTGTCACTTATGGGTCAGGTTTATCAAAGATTTTGTTCAAAGGCATCACTGGGTTTGTGGTTATACTCTAACGCCCTATAGCACCATTCTCCATTGAGAATGCTGCATCTATAGCAATAAATGATAACGATTGATCATAATAATGCATGGATATAAAATCCAATCTTCCTTTTTTGGTCCATTTTACTGTCTCTTTTCTGTAATTAAAAAAAGGTGCTGATTTCTGACCGATTTTTAATGCATCAAATCATGGACTAAATGGGAATTCAGAATTATAATAGTTGGGTTAAATCAGGGTTATGTTTGCCCTTTAAAAGCTTAAAGTCATGTCCAGATAGAAGCAACTATCTTCCCTGCCTCCACTATATTCACCAAACATGGATAACGTAACACTGGTTTGATCTCACATTGGCTACTATCTGCTTTGTGAACTATTGGAGATCAGTGCCTGTTGTAGCATGTCATATGTCTGAATGATGATGACAGATGTACAGTTATGGACTTGGCTGGCAGGGCAACTGACCCTTCCGTCTATCTCCAGGTATTAAAGAGAGACACTTATTCATAGATTCATAGATCATAGAGTTGGAAGGGGCCTACAAGGCCATCAAGTCCAACCCCCTGCTCAATGCAGGAAACTAGAGGAGGGGTCTCCCATCCAAGTAATAACCAGGCCTGACCCTGCTTAGCTTTCCACACTCAGTCACCCCCCACGCCCCAAAGCTGCTGAACAACCTTAGGGTTGGATTGTATCCAGGTCAGGATTTTGCCTTCCATAGAGGAAGTGACCCTCTGTGAGAAAAAGGGCTTTGCTTGCAGAAGGTGCCTCCACTCAATTTTTTGAATCCCCCATTCCTGCCCCCTCCCCCACAGATAACCCCATTCAGTAGGGCCTCCTGACTCTTTGTGTACTATGTTCAGGGGGCTGGAGGGGCTGCTGTGGGAAGGAGGGGCGGGAAGGTTCACCTCCACCAGCTCAGTTGGTCCATTGTAAACCTGGATACAACCCAAAGATATTAAGAAGATCAAGAACCTTGCCATAGCTCCGGTATTGTGTTGTTAAATACATTGTAAGGTACCAGGAGTTTTGATCAGGAGACATTATCTAGGCTAAAGGGCCTTATTCTCTGTCCACTAAGGCCGCCAGCAGGCAGAGGGCACTGCAGGCCTGATCTCTGCTAAGAGCCACCATATCGCAGAGGCATAGAAGTGCAGCTTCCAAGCCCAGCAGGATCATGTGATCTAGGGGAGCCAATAATGTTCCATCTAGTCAAACCACCATTGTCTCTGACCTTACTCCTCAGTCTGAGCAGCTTGTCAGACTGCCTGGAAGCCCTGATTGGATTGCTAGCTTGCCTCCTGCCAAATAACAAAAACAACCCATGGACCAATGGAGAAAGTGACTCATTTGGACACATGAACATATCTCAATTCATATAAAGCAGTGCTCTCCAACCTTGGGTCCCCAGATGTTTTTGGCCTACAACTCCCAGCATGCCCCAGCCAGCTATGTAGGCCAAAAACATCTGGGGACCCAAGGTTGGAGAACACTAGTATAAAGGGAAATGGACAAAAGATAGCAACGGGGAGAATAAAAACGTGCTATATTTTGTTTAGAACTGCATGCAAATAGTCCTCTCACAATTTCTCCACCCTATTGTGGGCAGAGAAATTCACTGAATTTCTCCAGGGGGAGGAGAAATTCTCCAACAGTTTCTCACAGGTAGGGCTCACCATTGGCAGCACAGTTTCTTTTCTTTTTTTTATTCCTTGGCAATGCAAAAAGCTTTTGCTTTTTGCATTGCCACGGCAAGCGGCACCATCATCAACTGTGCTGGCCAGCTGGCCCTCATTTTGCATCCTCCACAATGCAGATTTGAAGGGGGCAGTGTTATATCTAACTCCAGGGAAGAGGTGGAGCTAGTCCTGTGCCTAAATCACTCCTCCAATATCCTGAACATTTTCTTCCCTCATTAAAGAGGCTTCCATTTTTCTGCCTCATTCTCAGGGCATTTTATAGTTTATTTTGAATTTATTTTGGTGGTGTTTTTGAGCTTAATCACTGTGAGGAGACTGAGGGTGCTATGTGTGTTTCTTCTTACTGTTACACATCTCTCCATTGCTCAGCAGCCTTCCAGGCTGCCCGCACTTCCTGATCTGAAAAATTGGAGGAAGTACCTCATGGATGTGTCTTCCTCTAGTCTAGGCTTTAATTGGAGTGTGGGAGCAAGGAGGCTATTACCGGCTGCCAGAGTTGACAATCGAACACAGTGAAAGGCTGAAGGCAGGCACTCACGCACACTCCTTGGCTCACCTCCGAAAGTAAGGTAAGCCCCAAGAAGCCCACAACCCCAGCCCTGAGGATTGCACCAAAATTTTATTTCCTTTGAATTTCTTTCAATGCAATTTATTTTCTATTCAAATTACAATGAGAAAGGTAAAATAAGTGAGGGATAATTTTTTTTTGGTACCACACTAGTTTTTAGTCCACTGCAAAATTGGTAATGGTTCTACTTTGCCACGGGTTAAGGGTTTTTTGGTGGGTGGGGATACAAAATGCATACACTAATTTTCTGACTCTACATTCGGCAGGCTATATTTATATTCAATGGACTGAAATAAATAGAGTTAACAAGTCAGTGTAGGCAATCATTAAATATATCTTAGCACCCTTTGAACAATTTGAATGAGTATCGTTTGGTCACTTTTAAATCTTCTAGCTATCCTGAAGCGTTTTCTTCTATGGAATTTAATGTGATATGAGAATCTACAACAGAATGTTGGGTGAAAACGACACTGCATTACCGTTACTACTTTCTCAAAGTCCCTTCAAAAGGGTACCAGAAGTTCATTTGCTTTATGATTACCCTGATAATACAGTTTGTTACTGTATAAAGCTGTTATAAAATGCATCAGTGATGTCCATGATTGTTTTTGGAACTGTAGGATGACTTTTTCTGAATACGGCATTGCTAACTCCAGAATGATTATATTAGAGCATTCACCATTCTCTTGATCCCCTAGACCTTTTCACAGTGTAATACGCTCACACTGCTGATACAACAGAGAGGATTTTTCCATTCAGATCTATAGAAGGGTGCTCCATTGAACAGATTCCTTTAGTGTGTGGAAACTGCTTCCTGCATAGAATGAACTGGGAAACTCTTTACAGTTAAGTGAGCAGGTAACTGCATTTTGTAACTAGGGACAGAGCGGAAAGAAAACTTTCTCAAAATGGAACTTCATATATAAAGATATTCAGTCTTGGTCCTAATTGGGTGGGTTCGCATGATTATTTTCAGCCACGGTGCCTTAAATAAGCCACCGTGGTTTGCAGCATGTGTCGAGTGCCCTTTCTGTAACCTTGTAGGTTGTTGTGTTGTCCATACCCGGTGTTGGTGTGTTGTTGGTGTGATTAACAAACCACCCAGAACCCATGGGTTGTAATTTAGGGTTGTAGGTGGTTTGTTAACCATGCCAACAACCCACCCTCGCTGGATTCAGATGACATGACAACCAACAAGTGGGGGTTGGGTTACGGAATGGGTGCCTGTGGGCGCCCAGCACATGCCACAAACCACAGTGACTTATTTAAGCAACCATAGATGAAAATGATCATGTAAAGCAGGTAATTGACTTTCCTATCTTTCACAATGCCTGTTTTCCTATATTTAATTTTCTAATATGCTTTAAAGGAGGGGGGGAAATCAATGGTTACTATTCTGCTTAAAACAAACTTGAATAGTATTTTTCTGGTTCTAACCTCAAAAAGTAATACTATTCACTTTGATCAATAGTCACATTTTGACTTACAAAATGCAGTTATGTAAATTGGAAGAGTGCTTCAAAAGAAATTTTGAACTCAGCCAGTCACAATTCTTATTTTCATACATTATTTCTCACCAAAGTCTTCAGAGTGCAAAACTGAAGACAAGACCAACTTTTTAAAAAAATTCTGAGAAAGCCATGCTACCAAAAAGTAAAAAAAAAAAAAAAAACACGTTTGGGGGGAAAAATTCTTCCTTTCTTTGTGGCTAATTTGTTCAATAGGCAAATATTGGAGTCTCAGCTATGGGGCACAGAAAGGGGATTTTGTTGGACAAAGATTAATTGCTACTATTCTTAATAACAATGGCACAAGAATGCAATTTGGTGCTACTTACACAAGCAAATTTGTTCATATGGGTTGAGTGAAAGTTAAACAAACACAATAGTTAGCACAAGAAAATGAATACAACAAAAGACAAAACCAAGCAATCAGCCAGGCAAACTCTGTTTTCTTTGCTTTCTTGTAATGGTATGGCCTTTGGTCAGTTTCACAAGTACCCAGTTAACTTTGGACAAATATGTACACATTGGCATGTACAAACTTATATAAATATGTACAAGTTGCTCTTGAAATTATAGAATGAGTTCTAAACTGTAATTCATTATTTAAAAGTTCCAAATCGGGGTTCTTCAGACCACTCTCCTACAACCAACAAAAATCAGACACAGAACTTTCCCCATTGCAGCAGTATACACAGTGTTTTGTTCAATGAGGCATTACATTTCGTCAGTGCTTTCAACCACGTTTTAAAGATGGTGTTCATATTCTTAAGTTCCACAGATGTACACAGTGACCTCTGCACAGGCAGGACCTTCTCCATTCACTTGAATGAGCCTGCAGTTTTCCCCACCACTGAACTCAATAAGGAAGCCTTTGTTTATGTACAGCTTCATGTATACATTGCCAATAGATGGGCTGCTTGTATGTAAGATTGGCACCATTCTGCCACTATTTAACAGCATAGAGCAAACGCTGGAAAATAACAACTTCCTTTCCTTTTATCCTTATGTCTAATGTTATCCTATTTTATCCTATTGGTCGAATGTTAATTATATAGTGATGAGAGTGACTGTGTTATATTTTACCCTGCAAATAACTACCAAACATACCCAGCCACTTCTGATTGGTTTTTTGGTTTTTATAGCTTCAGTAGAGTGCCTTGAGCTTTCTGGGCATTTGTGGGAATCCAAAATCAGGTCAAAATTATCTCAGTGGGACAATATCTGAGAAAGCTACCACATAGATGGTTAGCCAAAATATAGATGGTTGTTTTGTCACAAGGTAAATATGATCTAAAATCAGTAGGAACATGGTGTTGAGGTACCTTCTTGAAAGGGATATGAAAATCAGAGTTCATCTCAGCTTCTATTTCCTTCTTAAAATTATCAGAATGCCTAAACTATTGTCACTAAGTGAATTATTCTTGTTTGAAGTTACAGGGATGTACTTTTGATTCTGTGAACATTACATCTGTGAGACTGCAACACATTTGAGAATAATTTTGATTGATTTTGCTGCCCTCCCAGGACTGAGTTGCAGCTGTGAAGTAATGGTGTTTGCCTAAGCTGTTGGGTTGTTTCCAGGCATTATGACGACTACAGAATGAAATACGATCACATCCTGAGAAAGAATTGTGTTTCAATGCCCCTCTCTGCCCTCAGTACTCCACTGGAGCTAAGGTTATCTGGATCCAGCTGACAGGTGCTTGACTGAACTCAGTCTCCACACAGGTGTTGCTAACTTAGCTGATTTATTTGCAAGGTTACACACAACTCCTTGACTGGACTCCTAACCGAGGTCTGCATCAGGATTGCTCCTAGATTAAGGAATGAGAGAGACGACAGTGGACAGCAAATGCTTGAAGTTCAGATAATGGGTTTTTGATGCACTTGGGTTGAAATTTGCACTATTCATGACTATTCTCAAATTCCCTAATTCCTGAGATTCTAGCTCCTACATGTTTTCTCCATATAAAATATGCATACTGAAGTCCAGCACCAGTGCACAATTTTGCAGATGCTAGGGATGGGTACAGAGGCCTAGGGATAAGA
>JAHFWL010000289.1:0-22955 GCA_021292165.1 Shinisaurus crocodilurus | reverse complement strand
GGTAGCACAGGTGGAGTTTCCCATTGAAAACTCATGGGGAACCGATGGGAATTAAAAGTGTTTAACTATTTCCAGATTTTGCCTTGTTACCTTTCTGTTTGTCCCTGTTTTGGCAGCATCACATAATATGAATAAGAGTCGCCTGTGATTTTTTGATTTTAAGACATTCGTTTTGTATTCATTGGAAAACTGGATTTTTGTAGTATTATTTACTTTTGTGAGATTGCATTTCTGTCCCCAAAATATGAAAACCAAAAGATCTGCATGGTTTATTGTGAAATAGTTTGCTCTGCCTCATTAATCTTTGTAATGAAATACTAAGAGTAAGGCTGCAATTCTGGTCGCATTTAACTAGGAATAAGCCTCTCGCCCCACTGAACACAATTGGACTTACTTCCAAGTAAACATGCATAAGGAGCCACAGTTAAGCTGCAAACACTTAACTGGGAGTAAGCCTATTGAACACAGTGGGACTTACTTTACTCTTTCTTTTACATAAAGGATATGTGTGATTTCTTCCAACCCTCCCCTCCATTTGCGGGCCTAGGGATGGGTGAGAAATTGGTTGGGTTCACTTGTTAATGCAAACTTACCAAATTCACGCTTCCCAAACCGGAATGCAGTGATATGGTGATATTCGCCGCCCATCATTCAGCATGACTGGATTTTGCAATGCAATTCGTAAATTAAAAAGGATGTATCCCAAGTACACATATAATGGGGGGGAAATGTACACAAGAAGGTGTGCAATAGGAAAAAGTGTGCACAAAAATACATATATTGGGGAAATGCATGCAAAACTGCATCATATCAGGGAATATCACTTGGCAATTTATTTTTGCACATTTAGAAAAATCTGTACAATAATGCATATATTTGGAACAGTGCATTAAAAAAATGGATATATTTGGGGAAATACATACACATCTATGTGCAGACTTTAAAAAAAAATTTGCAGGCCATGCAGAAATGGAATGCAAGGAACTTAATGTAGGAAAAATGAGAAACTGAGTTGAATCAAATTTGACAGATGTGCAGCTTCCTATTTGCAGCTTCCTGCACCATATCCCATCCCCATCCCCAAGAATCGTCCAGTCCACAGCAGTGGTGCAGTCAGGTAAGTTTAGACTCTGGGCTTTATTAAGTTTTACCAGAGCCCCCCTCTTTAGATGGCCATGTGTATTGCATTGCTTACTTCAAAATTTAGTAAGTCAGCCCTGTTTCATTTGGGAGCCTTTCTGCTCATTCCGCTGAGTAGGGCGCTGGGCATCTGCCTCAAAGTTCTGTCCTGAATGCACCCCAGTCTCCAGGAACAGATTTTCAGAGGGCACAGGGGGCTGCAGAGGGAACAAAGAGGTGAGAAAGCCCTGTTCCCTGAACTTTGTCCTCCTCGCAGAAGGAAATTTTGGATCCAGGTCAATAAAAGCCCTATCTGGTGTAGTATGCTAGACAAGTTTGCCAATGATACCAAACTATTCAGAGTGGTGGAATCCAGGGGAGGCTGGTGCCTCGTGTGTCAGTGGGGCTTCTCATCGATTGCAGCTTTTATTCTGAGCTTTATAGGAGCTATCCATGGTGCTCCATGGTGGTGGACCTATTTTGGGGGTGGAGTACAGCATCCATGGATAGCTCCTATAAAACTCAGAATAAAAGCTGCAATGGATGAGGAGCCCACTGACACAGGAGTCACCAACCTCCCCTGGTGAAATCCCAAATAGATTGTGAAGACCTCTAAAATGTCTCTCTAAAGAGAGTGAAAGGGCAATGCAAACAAGTGCAAAGTGATGCACATTCAGGACATTTTCTAGGGATACTTAATACTCCAAATTTCTCTCGTGTATGTATATATATATATATATATATATGCGCTGATAGACTTTAAATTGGCTGTAACCACTCAGGAAAGAAATTTTGGGTCACAGCAGGAAAAGGGCATGGAAATGTCAGCCCAGTATGCTGTAGCAATAAAAGGCAAATTCATTAATAGGATTTATTAGGAAGAAAATTGAAAATAAAACAGTAAGTATCATGGCGACATGATATAAATCCATGGTACACCATGTTTCTTTAATTGTGTGCAGTTCAGGTATGCACATCTCAAAAAGGACGTAGTAGACCTGGGGAAGTTTGAGGGAAAAGGCAACATTTTCTTTGCATTCCTGAGAGGTGTGGAACATTTTTCCTCTATAAAAGAATGCTTAAGAAATGAGGCCTTGTAGTTTAGAAAAGAGGGGACAAAGGGGGACATGATAGACTTAATAAAATGTTAAATAATGGAAATTGTTGAAGGGAGATTTCCCCTCCCTCCCAAAAATACTGATAAAAGAAACAATTCACACCACACAATGCATAAGTAACCTGTGGGATTTAGGGTCATGGTGTGGCAAACCTACATAGAAGGTTTTTTATTAGCACAGTGCTGAATTTTTTGATCTTTTTATTTTCGATCATTCATTGGGGGGAGGGGTGAAAAGAAATTGCACCCTAAAATTGTGGGTATAGTTGAGAATTTTGGAGAAAGTTCTCAGTGTGCAGGGCTTCAGTGCTTACCTCACTGTAAGGAGTTGGCTGAGGGGTGATTGTGCTGAGGGGTGATTGTGTTTTGTTTTACGATTTTTCTCCCATTCTCTCTGGCTGTTTTAGTTTTCTGAAGAGCCCTCTAGAGGACTTAACCAGGACTTCCTCCCGTGGGGCTTTTCTAGTGCTGCTGCTTGCTGAGTGCCTGAAAGCTGAGGTCTTCTTCTTCTTCTTCTTCTTCTTCTTCTTCTTCTTCTTCTTCTTCTTCTTCTTCTTCTTCGGCATTGGCTGGCAGCAATAGCACTGCTATTCCAACATTTTCAGCATTATCAATGCATATTTACTATATTGTATTGAAAAAAAGAGATTTTCAAATGTAACAGCCAATAATTACATTCATATTTTTTTTTATTTCATGGATTCCTCGATGGCCTATGTATTCAGATGACTGTCATTTTATCACTTTAGATATAGCTGCTGTTGAACATTCAGGGGAGCATTGACTATTTATCTCTGAATGCCTGACAGTGTTATAGTTTTATTCAAATGAGAGCAAACAAGAACTTTTTGTAAAAAAATATCCTTTGAGATGAATATTGCTTGCAAAGTGTTATGCAGAAATGTGCACTAGAGAGATTATTCTACCTAGTGGGGGGATGAAGTTCCAGCAGTCTCATTCCTCAGGACAGAGTTCTTTAAAAAGACAAAAGCAATTAAATCTTGAAGGTATTTATTTAAAAAAAATGGATAAAAGGTTGAAGATGTTGAAGGTAACAAAGAGAATTAGAAAGAGAGAAATGTAAATAAAAGAACATCTCCAGAAACAGAATAAAAGTCTTTCTGAACGAACAGGGAGAATGCTCTTATTGGAACAGGTTGTTGGTTTATAAGTTTAAAAAGTACCTTGTTTCAGTGTGAGATATAAAGTCCATAGCCCCCATTACATATTACTCACATCAGGGCCTGCGTCAACGGTAGGCATGGCTGGGCACTTGCCAAGGGCCTGCACCCCAACAAGGGCCAACTTCAGCTGTTGGGTGGTATATAAATAAAAACAAAGCGAAAATAAAATAACAACAACAACTGACAAGAGCCCCCTGGTGTTGCTCCTTCTCTTCACCATTACATCCTGCTTGTTCACCTGCCTCTCACTCTGGTCTAGACACTGATGGTGATAAAAAGGAGGATCAGTAGATGCCACTGCGTACTTGTTCACTTGTTTTCTGCCTGTCAAGCAAGCAAGTGAAAGCAATGAAGAGAAAGAGGATGAGGAGCAATAGTAGCTGGTGACAATGGCTGTGAGAAGGACTCACCGAGGGAGGGGGGCATTGAGGGTGTCTTGCCCAAGGGCCCTAAAAAACCTGGAGCCGGCACTGTCTCACATGTAGGGGTGCCATGTATAGAAAGAGGCAGTGGGCCTGCTCCACTGGCCCTGGCCCTGACATTATGCAGCTTCTCCCAATCCCAATCCCAACATCCATGTGTTTGGTATCGATGTCTGCAGGGGGAAAGCCTACATGTGTAGACTTCCTCAGGAGTAGGAACCCTGCAAATGTCCATGCCTAGCATGTGGACATGGGGAGGGGGCTGCAGGCCTAGGAAAATCCACATGATGTCAGCCGTGGGGCCAGTGATGCAGCCCCACTGCCCCTTTTTATATGTGGACCCCTTCACATGAATAACGCAGGGGCTCATAAGTTGGCCAGTACATCTTTTGACTCCATTGGTTACCTCATTTAAGACAGACAATAGTGTAAACAAACAGATGGTTTGGCTACATCCAGATATAGGTTATACTCAAAATGTCAGATATAGCACATCCGCCTGCTGAATATAATGCAATTTTAATTTTTTGGGGAGTCTATGTAAAATTTTGCATTTTGATCATATCTGGTGCCCCCTCAAAAGTTGAAGAAGTTGCAATGCTACTGCCACTCAACATATTGCCACTTAAAAGCCATTTATCCTTGCCAAAGTTAACCTTCTTTCTCAGGTAGGAGCCACTTATGAGCCAATCCTCACACTGTTGACATGGCACAAATCAACCTTAGTAAAATGAATACGGATGGCCATGTGAGGTTCGGAGATCATTAATTCCCTTAGGGCTGTATTTCAGCTGACTGTAGCCAATGGAGAAAAAAAGTACAAGTTCCACATTGATGTCTCCAGATAAACCTTGGAAATAAACAGCATTTGAAGCAATTCTGTCTCTCCGTAAGAATTTATACTCCTTCCCTCTCTCCCTCCCTACTTTTAAAGTGTTGCTACTTTAGAATGTACTTTTCATTTGCATGAGACTCATATCTTTACATATCCAGGGTTCATCTGTCCCTGATGATCTCTCACACATGGAGCCTTAATCTTCTCTTTCTGACAACATAATCAATTCTGGAGCAGCTAATTGTGAAATTTCAAACAGGGGATTAAAACTTCAGTTTAGTAATCGGAAACTATGAGCAGATGAATTCTAATGGAAAAGAAATCTGGTTGGAATACCAACTTTAATTGCTTTTGGAAGAAGGGAAAAATGCATGCTGTTGCATGCTCCCAAAGGGTGAAAAGTTCCTGGGCAGGCAGTGCTGCTTGGTTTGATTTCTTTTCTGTGAAAGAGTACTGGAGGCATGCAGCATAATCCGAGGCATGTGTTCAATGCATAGGTATCTGTCCAGGCTTGAGGTTTCTTTGTGATACTGACTGACTACAAATATATAAGCAGTGTATAAGAGCTGAGATACACTGTTATAGGGATGGGTGGGAATTTCATTTCAGTTCATTTTTGATATGAATTTGTCAACATCTGCAAATTACTTCATATTCAGATTAACAAAAATTGAATGTGGAAGAAACCTGAAACTGACAGATGTGTCCATCGAGGCCCAGGGTTTTGAGTGCATAGCTCTTGGAAGTCTGAGTTTGAATCCCCATGTATTCAGCCATGTTTGTAGTGCTGAATTAGGATTGCCACCTCTTTTTTTTTCTGACAGACTGCTCACCTTTAACAGCTATATGGCAGACAACATGGACCTCTTCATGCTAGGAATGGCTGTACATACTGAATTTGGCTGGTGCAGATGGGTGAGAATTTTGTTTCAGTTCAGTTTTGATAAGAATTTACCAAAAATTGGCAAATTTCTACATATTGGGGATGGAAAGAGCTTGAGAGCTTAAACATTCAAATTTGAGAGAAAATATAACATGTGGCTCTGGGTTATGTTTTTATTTACTCTAGTATAAGCACCAATGGAGACTTTTTCTTTTGTTAATCCACTCCCCGTGTGTGTGTGTGTGTGTGTGTGTGTGTGTAGGGATGGAATTTCAGAGGGAAATGGGGGAGGGAAGGTTTAATCATCCTCTCCCTGAGCACTGTGGTACAAATCCAAATGGGGTAATACATGCTTACACTAGTGTAAATAAAAAGATAGCACTGAGCCACACACTACACACTTAGCATAATGTGTAGTTTGGCTCTAAGTGGAGGAAAGCAGCAGGTAGTCCTACAAAGCAGAAGATCCATGACTCTTTACTAGAGCCCCAGAAAGAGGCCTGGACTCCCAAGTTGCTTTGAACCTTCAGCAGTCTCTTCCAAACCAAAAATGTTCTGTTTTTTACACAAATGCACATGCCCCTCCTTCTCTCTCTCTCTCTCTCTCTCTCTGAGTTCTGATTGATCACTGTAAGCGTCAGTTGTGTGCATCTCTGAAATGTACACATACTGTAATTCTCCCATTGATTAAAGCATATTTGTGTGCATTTTTCAAAAGTACACATTTTTTCATATGGATTTTTCCAACATGTACACATGTACACATGTTGTTGAACACATTTTTGGGCTCCACAAATCACATTGCAAGTTCAGAAATGTACAGACATCGATTGCAAGTCCATGTCCATGTTCAGTCCCAAGGTGTTAACTGGGTAAATCCTGATCAAAAATGAACTGGAACGAATTTCTCATACATCCTTAGAGCAACTAGACCATGAGGGAGGAAGCAGAGTTTCCCAGTTTGCAGGAAACTATGTATGGAGACTTTAAAAGGTTTTCCTCCTTCAACTTTTATTTAAGTGGCCTCCATAGGTCTGAGAATCAACATGAAGTCAATGCTATTGATTATGTTTCAGAACACAGCTCTGTGACAGCCTGTACCAAAGTGGCAAAGGTAATCAGCCTTCATTTTAGATTGCATTTGTCAGCACAGTGTATTTCCACACTGTGTCTTTGATGAAGTGTTTTTGAAGCCTCATTTACCACAAATGTGCAAGATCTCAGTCAATAACCAAATATTACTACAAAGGGAAAAAAAGTTCTTTAAAAAAAAGCAAAACTGTAGTTTTGCAGTTTGCAGGTAACATTTAGTTGATAACAAGCAGGAATGTTGGGTATTATGGGGAATCAAAGTCTTGTTGTCAAAGACTTTGATTCCCCTTAATACAAGTGCCAGATCAATCATTTTGATAGATTTAGGCTGCAATCCTGTGCCCATTTAAATGAGAGTAAATCCCATTGAACTTAACGAGACTTACGGTACTTCTTAGTAGACACAAACAGGATTGCACTTACAGATTCCCCCCCTTTGTGCTGTGAACGTTTGTGTGTTCATCCATTCTGAAAACAGCAAGATTCACTATATAATCTTTTTTTGATTATATAGTTTTATTGGATGATTTTCACTTGTTGAGGCTCCAGGATACAGACAAGGTGCTTGGCCAAGTCCAATCGACCACCTGCATGCTTGACACTTTCCTTTCATGGGTTATTGTTATATCTAATAGGGAGGGGATACTCAGCTGGATCGAGGAGGTTGTAAATTCCTCCTTGACAGAGGGAGTGGTGCTGGCTTCTTTAAAGGAGGCAGTAATTAGGCCACTCCTGAGAAAGCCTAACCTGGACCCAGATGATTTTAAGGACTATAGGCCAGAAGCCAACATCCCCTTCCTGGGCAAGGTACTTGAGCGGGTGGTTGCCAGTCAGCTCCAGGCACTCTTGAATGAAACTGATTATCCAGACCCATTTCAACAGGGCTTCAGGACTGGTTTTGGAATGGAAACTGCCTTGGTCACCCTGTGGGATGACCTTTGCTGAGAGAGAGACAGGGAGAGTGTGACCCTGTTGATTCTCTTGGACCTCTCAGCATCTGTCAACCATGGTATCCTTCTGGATATGCTGTCCAGGTTGGGAGTTGGAGGCACTGTGTTGTTGCAGTGGTTCTGCTCCTACTTGGATAGCCAATTCCAGAAGGTGGTGCTGGGGGATTATTGTTCTGTGCCTTGGCAGCTATGCTATGGGGTATAGCTCTATTCTATCCCCCATGCTGTTCAACATCTACATGAAACCACTAGGGGAGGTTATCTGGAGGTGTGGGCTGAGGTGTCATCAATATGCAGATGACACCCAGCTATATCTCTCCTTTTCATCAAATCCAGGTGAGGCAGGGGATGTTCTGAATCAGTATCCGAGTACAGCAATAGACTGGATGAGGACCAATAAACTGAGACTCAATCCAGACAAGATGGAGGTACTGCTCATGAGTAGTTCATCTGCCCGGCTAAGTGTTCAATCTGTTCTGGATATGGTTGCACCCCTTAAAGGATCAGGTTCATAGTTTGGGGGTGTTCTTGGATCCAGCATTGTCACTAGAGGCACAGGTGGATTCGGTGGCACAGAACATCTTTTGTCAGCTTAGGCTGATATGCCAACTATGTCCTTATCTGGACAGAGATAGCCTAGATACAGTTATCCATGCTATGATAACCTCTTGTTTAGATTACTACCATGCATTATACATGGAGTTGCCTTTGAAAACAGTCTGGAAACTTCAGCTGGTTGTCCAAAATAGGGCAGTGGGATTGTTAATGGGGATTGGCCAATGTGATTACAGGAATTCATAGGATCATAGAGTTGGAAGGGGTTATGCCAGTACTTTTCCATCTGCACTGGCTGCCAGTCCATTTCCGGGCCTGATTCCAAATGCTGGTATTAACATTCAAAAGCCTGAGTAGCTTGGGGCCAGGTTACCTAAAGGATTGTCTCTTCCCAAATATACCTGCCTGGACCCTAAGATTGGCTTCAGTGGTCCTTCTCCGGGACCCTCCACCAAAGGAAGTGCGGTGGGTGGCTACTATGAAGAGGGCCTTTTCTGTTTTGGCACCCTGATTGTGGAATGAGCTTCCCAGAGAGGCTCGCCTGGTGCCTGCATTGTGCTTTTTTCAGCGCCAATAGGGATGTGCGACACTGGGAAATCTATTTCATTTGATTCTGATGGACTTCCATAGCATTTCCGATCCAACAATCTCCCCCCCCCCCCCAGGTTCTGGAAATGTGCACAAAATAGTTGTGCACATTGAGAACTGGGATCTGCGTATTTGTAGTGCCATTTGTTCAAATGGTGATTTGTGTGAATGGAGTCTTTTGTGCAAAAGGGGTCTGAATCTTTTAATTTGTGTAAATGGGTTCGCACTGTTTTTAATATTTTATTGCATTTGCAAGTCTGTTATGTAACCCTAACCACAGAATATTCCCTTGGTAAATATCCTTGTCAGTTTCATGATCCTTTCACTACTTTGTCATTAGCTCACCATATTCCCTGCTTCACAAAGAACTTATTGTCAATTTCATCTAGATCCCCCCCCCCCCAAACCTCAGCGATTCATGAATGTAATGTGGTGGTGGTGGTGGTGGTGGTGGTGATGATGATGATGATGATGATGATGATGATGATGATGTACAAGATGGGTGGTGGGTATCTCTTTATGGGGACTAATAGTTAGAGAATTGTTTCTTGATCATCCTTCGAATGTGAAAACCATGACAGCTGAGGGAAGTCAACTCATCCTTCCCCCTTAAAAAAATAATTTTTAAATTTTTTTGACTTGATAAACGAGCAAGGTCTTGCAAGACAAGTAGTCGTAGGGATGTAACCGCTCACCTCGAGTGGGCGTAGCGGGCCGAAATTGGCCCCGCTCACGCCCGCCAGAGACTCGCTTTGATATAAGAGTGTTTTAGATTACAAGCACGGTTCCGGAACGAATTATGCTTGCAATCCAAGGTATTACTGTATATGCAGTTCCACCCATTGACTAAAGCAGGAAATGTGCATTTAAAATTGTGCCTTTTTCAAAAACACAATTGCAAGTTTGGGAATGTGTGAGCTTTTTTTTTTTTTTTTTTTTTTTTAATGTTCTCCCATTCGCATGTGAGGTTTCAGATGGGGCAAGTTCTGATGATTTGCAAACTGAAATGAAATTCTTGCAGAACCCTACAGTTTGTTTAAAAACTGTGGACCACACAAAGTTCTCCCCCAATCCAGTTTCAGGAACTGCTTTCTGGAGATCTGATGTGGGGCAGTGGATCTAGTGCCTCCTAGGAGTGCTACACTGTTTGCCTCCACCTGTGCTCCACTGGTATATTGGTAAATAAATACTACAAAATACTACAAATACTACAAAAATGGCATAAGTCTCCAGTGATCTGTCCTCCAAAGGGAAGCCAAATCCAGGTAGCACTATCCTTGGGACATCTCACCACTCTCCACTCATCCTCCTGTGGCTTTAAATCACAAGGCAGCTGTCATCACATCGTGTGCTAGTCATGCAGGACAGCTCTCCTGGCACAATTTTCTCAATGCCAGTGCAAATCTTGCTTTGTAGAGGTTTGCACTGGCATGGAGAATATCATCCTACTTGGGTGTCAAGCTGCTAGACATGAACAGTTTGCCATGTGGTCACAGCCCCCGCATAACGACAGCCCCCTTTCTTTCTTCTATCACTCCAATTTTCTTACTCTGTCCTGACATGATGTTCCCTTGGCCTCTCCACTGCAAGCTAATTTGTCCCCCTAGCAGTTTGTTCCTTGGACTCAAATGACACCTTACCTTTAATATGTAGCATGCAGCTATGTCAGTACTTTTCTCTTACTCAAAAATAAGCACGGGGGACCTGATTTGGACCCCAGCAAGTGGAGTAGGAGGGTTTGGCATCGAAAAAAAATCCTCACTGAAGCAAGTGAACATTTCTTTCCTATGCAAATTGCTAGCATGTGGGGATGTGTGATCTGGATTGGGACCACTGCAGGTGGCAAAGAATTCAAGCCTCCTACCCCTCCATGCTATCAAGATGTTTCTGCATGCTACATATTAAAGGTAACATGTGGTTTGGGCCTCCATTTGAGCTATACAGTTGAATAAAAAACAACAACTCAGAGATGGCAATATCAGTGCTTGCTTTACCTGGATTTTATCTAATGAAGTTTAAGAATGTCTCTGCCTTATTCTATGAGCCTGTGCGGCGGCGTGCAGCTTGCTGCTCAGAAACACAAACACCCAAGTGTTAGACATTTGGCTCTGTTCTTGGGGATGATTCACATGAGCAGCTTTATATTAGTCGATAACTTCAACAGGACTGCACCAGAGTAAGTTAGCCATTCTGTCACTATTTAAATCTTCTATTATATTTCTTGAGCTACCTCAGATGGCTGCAGTAATACTTGAGATGGGTTCTTTTCTGCTTGCATTGCGCTCCCTTGGGTGCATGTCAAAATGAAACGCCTCTGTGCTATTTTCTTTGCGCGTGTAAAGGCGAGATAAAGAAGAGGCAGACACAGGGTATATGGTTTCAAATCAGGGCCACATTTATTGAATTGAAGATCTGTGAAGGGTGAAGTGCGGTTCTAACCTAGCCCGGCCCTTGTCCGGGAAAAAAGACCAATATTTGGCGAATGCATCCTAACTGAACCGGAGGCGGGATGGCCTGCCACCGCCCAGTTGCCCTCCATGTGGAGCTGGAGGGCCTTACCATCGTCACCTTACTTTGGCGCCTCCAGGCTCCCAAAAAAGGTAAAACCCCAAAGCCGTCCCAATCTCCCTTGTGCCAAGCCTCATGGCATTGGCGAGGGCAGCCTTGGGTAAACGTCAGTCACCTTGAAAGGTGCCACTGGATGATCACCATAACCCTAATTGTTCCTGCCTAAACCCGCACTTCCAGCCAATGCGACCAATTTAGCTAAGATCCCCCTGGCGGGATCGAAATCGAATTCAAAAAGTCCCATACCCTGCTTCACAGTTAAATAAGCTCTTACCTGTGTCCCCTTTTGAGCCATTGGCTCGTTACCAGTGACCCACCTGACCAGCTGCCTGCTTCCTCTCTCCTCCCCCACGCGCAAGCCTTCTCCCCGGCCCCAGGTGAGGGGCCATTGGAAGTTCTTTCCAGTAGGCAGCAGAGGTGGCAAGGCTAGTTCTTCCTCCCTCCCCCCACCCCAGCTTCAGTCCGTGACAGCCTGGAGCTCCTCCTGCTTGGCTCCCTATTATATGTTGCAGCTACTGACAGGCACTCCCTTTAGCAGGAAGGTGGTGCCATGTACCCTCCCTGTACTGGCAGCCAGAGAGAAGCTGCTGGGAGAGCTTGACAGGCTGTTGGGAGCTGGTGTCAGCAGCAGCCCCTCACTGAACAGGCAGCAGTGGATACAGGCACCTCCCAGTTAGTGCTGGCTCTTAAACCATCCTAGGAAGCCCCGAGCATTGCTGCTTCCTCGACTGCCACAGACACAAAATGCAGTCACAAAATGAAGTGAAAACACAGGGGCATCCTCTGATAAGTTCCTGCTACATACCTCCCCAAAAACACTGTGATTGGAAGTGAAAAAGGGAGAGCTCTGGTAAAGTTATTCCCTGGTTGGAAGCTAGAGCTGTCAGTCACAAAACTACAGCCCCTCTTTCCCCCACCTTGGCACTTTCCTTATATGGGGAACTTGGGAAAGTTTGTGCAGAGACACTGTCTTTGTGCTCTTCTGAATCTCCAAATTGCTAATGACGCTTTGAGACGGTTCCGATTTGATTTGGTTCTCCAATTTGATCTGGATATCTCCAGAATCTTTCCAAAGCAGACCAATTTGGTACTGGGTTTGAAATTGGGCCAAATCTGCTGCACACCCTTAAAAAGAACAGCTTCATCTGCACATTTGCTAATGGATTAAGAACTGGGACTCGGGAGATCCGGGTTCTAGTCCCTGCTCGGCCATGAAACTCACTGGGTGACTTTGGGCCAGTCACTGACTCTCAGCCTAACCTACCTCACAGGGTTGTTGTGAGGATAAAATGGAGAGGAGAAGGAGGAGGATTATGTAAGCCGCCTTGGGTTCCTTGCAGGAAAAAAGGCGGGGTATAAATATAATAAATAAATAAATAAATAAATGTTCATAAGAAGAGCCATGCTGGGTCAGACCAGGGGTCCATCTAGTCCAACATTCTGTTGACACAGTGGCCAACCAGCTGCCCACAGAATCCCACAAGCAGGACATGAGTGCAACAGCACCCTCACACCCATGTTCCCCAGCAACTGGTGTACAGAGGCAGATTATTACACAAACACCAATATTTTCCATTATACTTGGTTGCAAAGCAAATTAACCTGAACTTCATACTATTTGGGAAAGGGGATAGTGAAAGACTATTTCCAGTATTGCTCCCCCCCCCCCATTATTTTGGATCACTTCCATATTTTCACAGGTATGCTCACAGTTGTCTGCATATTTTGTACCTGGCAAATCCAAATATGCAAGTTTGCCATTTATGCACTGGCACTGTAATCCTTCATGAGATAAAAACTATCTTTCAGTAGTTCACAAAATACAAACATTAAAGGACTGAGAGCAGATTCATTAAAACAAAGTGGTTCCTTGAAGAAAGTTTACTTCCATCATCCAGTTTATTTCAAATGCCAAATAAGAGGCTGGTGACTTAGAACTGCTGGAAAGGTAAATGTCAGGGCTGAAGTAAGCCTATATTTAGTTTTTCACAAAACCTTCTAACAGTGATGTTTATTTACCTTCCCTTTTTTTAATTCCAGGTTTAGGCTACAATTTCTTGTGTATTACTTCTAAATGCAATATAGAATATAGAATATCTCCCTTTGACCATGTATGGTGCTCTCTCTGAAATGGTTTGCATTCTGCTCTCCTTACCTCATTTATTTGCAGTGCATTCTCTCCATCCTCATTCTGAGTTTGAATGCTGTTTGTATTACATTAATGTGATGGATCCTTTCCTGTGCTGTTCACTAAAATAATAATATAAAAATTGAATAAATCACATGCAAATGCATGAATGTCAAAATTTAACTGAAAACCATAAGAGCCAAGTTGAGAGACAAGAGCCAGTGATAAATCTCTTAACTCCAAATCCTGCCCTGGGATATCAGCTAGAATTGTGTACCTGCATTAGGGTGCAGGATTTAATTTTCAGTGTAATGAGCTTCAGATGCAAAGGTATGACAGGAGATTAGGAAGAAAATTCTAGAGTAAAGCAAAGGACAGAAAGAGGACAGTTGCATAATTACAGGGGGGGAGAGGAAATGCGACAGAGTGAAGTATTGAATATGCATTACAACGGGCATAGGTAAGTGGAGGACTTAAGAAACAAACAATAGAATCAATTAGTGTAAACACCAAGACTTTGCAATAGATTATTACTACTACTACAGTAATACCTTGGATTGCAAGTAACTTGGTCTGAGAGCGTTTTGCAAGACAAGCAATTTTTAAAAATAAAATTTGACTTGATAAAGAAGCAATGTCTTGCGTAGGGATGTAACCGCTCGCCTCGAGCGGGCATAGCGGGCCGAAATCGGCCCCGCTCACGTCACACCCGCCAGAGACTCACTTTGATATAAGAGTGTTTTGGATTACAAGCACAGTTCCGGAACGAATTATGCTCGCAATCCAAGGCATGACTGTATTAGTAGTGGCAGCAGTGGCAGCAGCAGTGGCAGTAAAATTGCCAGGATCTTTAAAAACTGTTTAAAATGCTACATGACCTGCCCACAGGCTTACAATTTAAAGATAATTAAGTACAGGACACATTAGGGAGGGGGGAAATGAAAATAAAAGCAATGAAGTGTTAGTCAGGAAAAGATATTTAAGTGATATTTGCTAAGCAACTGATTTTTCATTTTATATTCTGTAATAGTGGAGTTAAAATTACTTTACAGGGCATTGGATTCACTTTTTGATTTAGATGTATAACCTGAGCTGCTCCAATATTGAGGGACTTCTACTTCATGGCGTAAACCAGCCTTCTCTAACCTAGTGACCTCCAGATGTGTTGAAATACAGCTCCCATTACCTCCCAACACATCTGGAGGGGGCCAGGTTGGGATAGGATTGCCTAAACCATGGCAGTCCATCTGTAGCATGGATGCTAACTGGAGCAAAGAAACCGGGAGTTTGCTGACAGCTATGGCCTAGCAGTCAGATCTATACTCCTTTTGGCTTCTCCTATGTTGAGCTGCTGCTGGCCCTTCAACTCAGGCCAAGGCACAAGGGACTATATATACGCTGTTGCCTGCTAGTGTGGCACTTGTGATACAGTTGCCTACAAGACTGGTCATCCCTGGCCCAAAGCATTAGGAGTTAACTGTTCCCAAGTTAATTGACTTTACTCATAATTAGCCAAAACTGGATTGTTTCAAGACTTTGAAATACCTTTCTCCTGGTGCTCCTACAAGTTCTATACATTCCTTCCTTTATTTTTCTTCAAATCTTTGTGGGAAATCTTTGCCAAACTTATTTCAGAATTATCTACGTACACTTCCATTTAGCTTCTAGGCAACACATATTTATTTATTTATTATATTTATACCCTGCCTTTTTTCCTGCAAGGAACCCAAGGCGACTACATAATCCTAATCCTCCTCCTCTCCATTTTATCCTCACAACAACCCTGTGAGGTAGGTTAGGTTGAGAGTCAGTGACTGGCCCAAAGTCACCCAGTGAGTTTCATGGCCAAGTAGAACCCAGATCTCCTGAGTCCCAGTCCAACACTCTTCCCTGTTCTCTTAAATGGCAGTTCCTTTCCTAACTGGATCTTTACATCATCCCACAATTGGAACCGTCAATCCCCCATGAAACACTACCAAATGGCCATCATCCTTGGGTACTGCCTTTCAGAAGATGTCAGCAGGCCAACTGCTGGTAATAAAGTTTATGAAGCTTATTTATAGGATGATTTTAGTTTAAGCAATACTGTGGAAGCTCCTTTGCCTACAAAAGGTGCACCCTATATTCCTTTTACCTTTTGGCAGAGTGCTGACATTTTGTTATTTATGTTCATTATGTGGTTATGTTTCATTACGCAACCTAATAATATGAGTCAACTAAACGGCAAGGTCTCTGATGAGCATTTGAGATGGCACATATCCCCAGCAGTATGTTGTACAGGGTCAATTACAAATGCACACAGCTAGCATATAAAGCTAATTCAGCAATATGCGAACGGTTCATCTTCATAGACAGAATACTCTGCCCAAAGGACACTAGCAATAGGACAATGATTTATTTATTTATTTTAGAGATGAGGTTAAAAGCAGCAAGCAAAGGGTACATGCGTTTAATATGCAAGGGAAGAGTTTGAGGTTAGAATTAATGACACAGGAACGGGACAAAGCATTTAAATATTTTCTCCCCCATATCTTCTACAGGCATTGATGCAAGGAGGATGTGAGTGATGCTTTCAGGTTAATTGTGAGTCAAAGGTGGAACACTCTGCTGAAACAGGAAGATGAATAAGTAAAGATTAGTGAGTGAAACTCAAACAGGATCCAATTTACATTTTATCCCTGCTCTGTCTTGGATTATAAAAATGTATACAGGTTCTAAACATTTATTTTACACCTGTATTCTAGTGACACAAACTATTCTTCATCCTGGCCAAGAAATAATGGGGTAAGACTGCCTGTGACACAGTGGGGCTGTTTGCATAATATGACAACCCACTGTGGATTTATTTAACCCACTGTGAGGTGTGCGTGTGGCTGCCATTTTGAATATGCAGCCCCTGTTCAGGGATGTCATATCATGTGAACCCAGTAAACATAGGTTGTGTGAAGGTTAGACAAGTGGGGGTTGGATATGCAAGCTGTCACCCATGACCACTGCAGCATGTCCTCTGAACCTGGTCAATCTGAGGGCTCCAACAACTACTAGCTAGCCCAAGGCTATAAATCATAAACTGATGTAGGTAAGTAGGGATGCTTTAGAAAATTAATATTTGTGAATTCTTATAAGAACTGGGGATAGGGAAGAAGTTAGTTCACTTTGCATTTAATGCAAATTTATGTAATTTTGCACTTTTGAACCAATATGCAAACCAAAACTCAGTTATCCTTTGAAATTCACAGTTCTCTGATTTTGCAATGGAGTTCTCCAATCAAAATGTGTACAAAAATGTGTGTATTAGGGAAGAGTGAACACAAAAATAAATATATCAGTGAAAGTAATGTTCAAAAATGCATATTAGGAAAAATACTTTCTAAAATGTGTATATTAGGCAAAACTGTGTACATTTTTGTACTTGCATGTATTAGGAGAAATGCACACAACAATGCACAACAATGTCCATGCGAAGTTTCTTTTAAAATAAATATTACAACGTTTCAGATGAACTAAACTTATGTTTGGAAAAATGAGGAACCAAGAACAAATGAAATTGAGATTTGTCCATCTACCTGATCTGCAACTCCTGGACTGATGTGTGGATCAGAACTTTGTTACCCATTGACTTTTGCACTTCCCAAATATTCCGACACAATTTTCAGTGGAGAAAACATATCCAAATCTATTTTTTTTAAAGTATATTTTTGAGGTAAAATGTTTAGCAATATGTGTTTTGAGCAGGGCGGGGGGTGGAATTGAGAAATGTGTATTTTGAGAAAATATGTTTAAAATAAATTTAAATGTGAATTTTCATGCAGTTTCTTTCTTCCTTTTTATTTTTTAATGCAGGTTTATCTGGATATGGACTTATGGGTGAACAGATGTGAAAGTGACATAGACCAGAAATAGACTGATCTGCCTAATCCTGGATATAATGGAATACTGTGGCCACCATGCCATTTACTGTTATGGGTTCTGAAAAGCTGTATTGTAAGCCCCCCTCCCTGATGTAACAAGGTGCAGCATGGACATAAGAACATAAGACGAACCATGCTGGATCAGACCAAGGGTCCATCTAGTCTAGCATTCTGTTCACACAGTGGCCAACTAGCTGCCCACGGGAAACCCACAAGCAGGACATGAGTGCAGCAGCACCGTCCCTGCCCAGGTTCCCCAGCAATTGGTGTACATAGGCATACTGTCTCTGATACTGGAGGTAGCATATAGCCATCAGGGCAAGTAGCCATTGATGGCCTTCTCCTCCATGAATTTGTCCAGTCCCCTTTTAAAGCCATCCAAATTGGTGGTCTGGTCATCACTACATCTTGCAGAAGTGAATTTCATAGTTTAACTATGCACTGAGTGAAAACTACTTCCTTTTACCTATCCTGAATCTCCCACCAATCAGCTTCATGGGATGACCCCTGGTTCTAGTATTATAAGAGAGGGAGAAAAATGTCTCCTTATCCACTTTTCCACACCATGCATAATTTTGTATACCTCTATCATGCTTCTCTGTACTCGCCTTTTCTAAGCTAAACAATCCCAGATATGGCATGTAGTAGGCTATATGAAAACAAAACAAAACCCTAAAGGAATTTCAACCAGGACAGTACTATTTGTCTTAGTGCAAGCTCATCTTCCTGATGCACATTAATAGTTGTGCCAAGAAGAGGGGTATTTAAAAGCCCTTAAAAGTGTGGCATTCTTAAGGATGATCTCACCTCTTGGAGATCCACTGTTTTCCAGGATATAGTAATCTTAGATGGTCCTTTCTAGTGTGTATACACATTAAGAGTAAATGTTCATCATGTGAAAAAGACAATGGTTTAAAAACATCACATCACAATGGAGTTAGGAATCTGTCATTTCTGGTTTCTCACAGCTTCTCATTTTTCCAATCTCACTTTGAAAATTTTGTTTAAAAAGTTAGTATGAACATTCAGAAGCCTCTTTGTGCATATATCTTCTTACATGAATTTTGTATGCATTTTTGCCTAATATATACATTTTTTGCAAGCATTTTCCCCAACAGGATACATTTTTAATGTTATTTTCCCTAAGATACACATATTTTACAACAATTTTGTTGATTGGAGAAATCCATTCCAAAATTCATCAAAGTGCACATTTCGAAGGGTAACTGAGTTTTGGTTCACATCAACGTTTTGAAATGTGAACTGAACATATTTCCCCCCATACCTACTCTGAGTTTACAACATCAATGTGAATGTGACAAATGGGTCTAAGGCAAGATGTGGCTGACAGGTCACATTTTGTCCGTACCTGGACTAGGAAATGTGTTTAAGTTGAGACATAATTGTAGAGAGAACTTACCAAATTAAGAAACACATATGCAGCTTTTTGTAATACATCTATTAACTAATCCCGGGGTCAGCCGAATTCAAGAAGAGAGAGAATTTACAAAGCCTGCACTAAACCATGCAGGAGTGGAGGGTAAATAATAAACACACTGCCCTGCATCCTAAGAATTTGATTAATTAAGAAACCAGACCAGTGTGAAGAAGAGTTTCAATTTGTGGCTTCAAAAAAAGATCTGTAAGGCACATTAGTGAATTTATTCTAAATTAAAATAAATGCATAATCTCTGTGTACAAGCAATGCACTGTGTCAGATGGAAATAAATTTGGATGTTTGGATGGAAATAAATGACCAAAAGATACAAGACATTTTTATAAAGAAATATACGTAAACATGCAGAACAGTTTGACAGCAACAAGTCAGGGAAATGTTTATGCATAGGAGATACTTGTGAAAAGACAGATCATTAATCATGAAGACTTCAATTACCCTGGCACTGACTTATGAATTGAATAGCAAAGGTTATTGGGAGGTAAAATAGAGTTATTTCCTTCCCAAATTTGCTGAGCAATCAGAAAGGCCGGAGATGGTTTTGGACCTATTCCCAAGAAATATACTATAAATGATAAATGAGATAAAAGTTGGTGAATATTTGATTCTTGTTGATCATGGAATAACAATTTCAGGTTTTAAGCACCCCAAAGAATATTCATAAAACTGGTGGCCACAAGATTATTGTCTTAAAAAATGGCAGGCACTGAAGGAATGCAAAACAGAAATGATCAGAATATTTTAAAATAGCCTACTGAAAATGTGGAGCTTGTGAAGTCTCAAAGGAAAAGAAAATAAGCATCTAAGTATTTGTAGTTATTGGCCTGGCTCCTAACTTACCTTCCATTAATGGAACAGAGTCACAGCAGACTGTACTTTAAATATGTGCCTGATAGCTATGTCTTTTGTCATTTTTACTTTAGAACAGGTTCAGAGGTCCACTTTTGATTGGGACGCTAGCTGGGGGTGGTAGTAGAGGGCAGAGTTTTATACTCTGACCCCTGCACCCAGTCTAAAGTAAAATGGGGGGGACCCCAACAAACTGTAGATGGTAGACACATGTTTAAAGTAATGTTTGTTTTGGCCCAGAGTTCATGTTGACAGAAAAGGACTTTCCTGCCTCTCCTCTCCCATCCCTCTGTAGCCCCAGTTAACTCCCAAATCTTCTCTTCCTGGAGGTTGGGCAGCTATTGGGAATGTTGCATAATATGGTGGGGGGCTTCAGATGGAAAGGCGTGTTGGTGGATGTGGATAATCTGTCCTTAGGTGGGACCCTGTACTCTAGGGCAATCCCACTGCTAATGCTAAATGTGGAGAATCAACCCCACCACTGGAATAATCCCTTCACTTCTTCTGCCCACCATTAAAACTACCACCCTTTATTTAATATAAACCTTTTCCCGTAGCTGATGTGAGACAAAACAGATGGTACCAGGAAAGTAACAAAGATATATAGTATTTTATTTTTAAAAAGAAATAAAACAGGAAAGTTTATTATTAAATGCTGTACTGCTTTAAAAACAGGATTTCTGAATGGTTACTTTTACCACCAATCAGATGTTAGAAGCCCCCAGTAGTTCCTAACCCTAACCAAAACTTAGGTCAATTCCCCCTTAAATCCCACTCCAGTTAACTCACAGGTAAGAGTGAGCTGACGGATTTCCTGCTGTTCTGATCCAATGATTGGAAGTGGGCTGAGTTGGGGGGGGGGTTCACAGACTTCTGTCTCTAACATGGTTGCAATTTGTAATTCTTAAAAACTGCTAAGGAAAATTTTGCCCCCAAATTGACTGATTTGCCACAATCAGCACCCCCCAAACACATGTGGATCTAGCCCGATTTCACAAAATTGGCCAACCATGTGGTTTCTAGATCTTTGGATTGCGCATCCGAACATCTGATTTGCACAAATCCAAAGCAGATATTTGGGAAACATGTAGGTTCAAAAAGGTCACATAGTCAGAGATCTGGATTGCTGTAGCTCCTCATCAAATGAACATTCAATGGCCAAACCGGGACTTGTTGTGTATGTGCAGAACAGCTCCTAGAATCCTTCTTCAATGTGATTCATTGGTGACACTTGAGCAGGTATGGTCAGCAACCCATCCCACCCACTGACTGGAAGCTGTTCTTTTCAGCATGCTGCAAATGGAAATATTCAGTGGTTAATGTTCCGCTTTCAAATTATTGGTCCAGGCTCGAAATAGGAGAATCAAATGCATAGAAACCTCTTTGGATTCACATAATAAACTACTACATGTATTTGGATACTGGTCATATCCAAAATAAGTGCTGCAAGTATATATCAGTGCAAAAAGTGGGACATGTTGTATTATGCAATAATGTATGTTAATAGTTTGCTTGATTAATATTAAAACTTCAATATTTAATATAGAAAATATATTCAACAGATATTTTATGGTGTGAAGAAATGCCTATATGTAACTGTGTTGTTCGGTTATGCGAACTTTGTGTGGCCTTTGTGAAGTTATGATTAATTTGTTTAGACCTTGTTTTGTTATGGTCAAAGGCCTATGTAGTGGTTGCTGAGTGACATTGTGAAGAGGGAGAGACTGAGAGACAATCACTTTGAAATTGTTAGATAGAACGTGGATCAGGTAAATTAAATTCTGATTGGCTAGGGATTCTAGCTAGGTGGAAAAGAGCGGTTGGGAAATGACAGTTAAGGTTTGACAGTCAGAGAGAGTCTGTGGAAAGGGAAGGAGAACGTCTGATGGTTGGGTGTGTTGTGTTTTTAGATGGACTGAGGTGAAATTGAATAGCCTAGGCTTGAAAATTAAGCTATTCTTTCTCTGTGGGATAACTTTAGGTGGCTGGTGAAGATCAGGTGTAAGGAGCAGGTGGCTGTGTTATGCCAAGAGGCTGTCCTAAGATCTTGCCAGAGGAAGGTTATACAAGTATTCTATTTATTCTATTTATGAATATTATAAACCCTAGCTAGCTTCCCATGTCCTTCAGCAAGAAGTTCTCACACAAAGAAATGTAGCAACAGTGATTGAAATGCAAAAACCTAATGAAAAGCCTGTCACAGGAGGTGGTAAAACCTGTTTAAGAGAAATGCTAATTTGAGAAAACAGCTCTTGCTCGGGTCTTGCTCAAGAGTTGAGTATACATTTCCTAGTTACAGTCCATGTGCAGTATAAATGCATAGCAAGCATTCCATCCAGTGGAGTAAGTTGAGCTTCACTCCACCTCAGCAAAGGTGTTACATTGTTGCAGTAACAAAAGCCCAGCAAGAAGAACAAAGAAGAAGAGAGAAAGCAGTCCTGCCTCTCTCTAAGATGGCTTCAGACAGAAAACAAGTTAGCACGTCATCAGAACATACAAACCATGTGACTAGCATAATGCTCCCACGGTCTAGGCTTCCCATGCGAAAAACACAAGAATCTAGAAAGACATAAAAACTTGTTTACAGCCATTCTGTCCCTTCCATGTGTAAACAATGTGCTGCAGCTGGTGAAGTGATACATATCACAACATTCTTGTGAGATGCATACCTTTTTTACAGAGGAATTTTTAATAAACGTAGGTGGTATAATTTATGATTTTAAGGTAACCTTTCTTCTAACTCTGACTGACTGAGGGAAAGCCTGCTGTGCTGTGTAAAACCTCTCTCAGTCATATGCTAAGTTGGTTCTTAAGGCTCCAGCCAGACTGGGCTCCAGCCAGACTGCTGTTTTGCATCTCAATATGCATTGTAATGCTGAACTCACAGCATCGACACAGGTAAAACCTGTTTAACAGCTCTGGCTCGCAGATCTTTTAGTGGGGGATGAGCTGTGTTAACATCACAAGAATCGTTAATTATGCTGAGTGATAACCGAGCAGAGCTTACTCGAAGAAAAAAAAACTCGCGATTTTTTTAGCACATCTCTAGTGTCATTCCGGCTGCCAGGAAGTGATGCGACGGGACCCGCACTTTTTAGCGTAAAAACCAGGGCAACCCAGCTTAAAACGGCCGCGAATAGCAAATCCATGGATCGATGGATGAGCGGCGGGAAGGTAGTTGTGGGAGTCTCGGGGGGCGCGAGAGCAGGCCGATTTTAGCCTGCTTCAGCCCCCCGAGACTCGCGGTACATCCCTAGTTCTGATCATGTGCAACTTAAACACATGCCCAGTGTTCCCT
>JAHFWL010000288.1:0-111264 GCA_021292165.1 Shinisaurus crocodilurus | reverse complement strand
AGTGGGGAGGGGGAGGAGAATTCCAGGGGGCACTTTTCAGTGGGCCCCTGCTGGGGTGTGGGCCCTCAGCAGGTGCCTGATGTTTACCGCTGTCGCCAGGTCTGATCCAGATTGCTCTGCTTACATTTTTCTGGATCATGCAGAAAGTATATGTGGCAACTGAATGTTTTGTTATCCTTTTAAACCAGAACAAAACTGCTTTTGCCTTTTGGATTTTTCACTCTGTCAAAAAAACGTAACCCTTTACCCCTTTCAAATGAAGTTGGCATTTTCTGCCCGCTTTCCTTCACCAAGGAGCTTCTTAGGTTTTGCAAATGTTTCTCAGTTGTGATTAGATTTATCAATCTCTTATCTTTCTTCCCAATACTGAAATAATGTCAATCTCTTTCACAATTTTTTTTCCCCATCAGCAATTCCAGATTTTCCAAAAGAATCTCCCTACTTTCCTTCTGGAATAAATGTACCAGTTCTTCTGGGGTGTATCACACCTCTGCAGACAAGATGATGAAACAACTGGATGTCACATTTGCTACAGCTGTGAATGACGAGTGTCCAGGACTTGCAGAAACAGGTGCAGGACTGTAATGTGTTTCCACAGTAGCAGCAGAGAGGTTCCCTGTGATCTGTTTGACTGATGTTTGGTATCTGCAAGAATCCCTGCAACAAAAATCATGGCCCTCATCAGTTACATCAAATAATTCAAAGATGTTAGCAGATATTTTTACACTGAAGTATTTTGTCATATTTTCCCAAAACCAAAACAACTTAACCAAAATAAGATGCATTTGCAGGGCTTTTTTTCTGGTGGAACTCACTGGAACTGAGTTCCAGCACCTTTTCTTCTATTAATTGCATTACAATTTAATCGCCATCTACTCCCGAGGAAATGTAATCCAAGAGTTCCGGTACCCTTTTCTCCAGAAAAAAGCACTGTGCATTTGTAACCTAAAAGTTTATGTGGGCACTGATTTATGCTGGTTTTACAGACCAGTGTGTTTGGTTAGACCAGAATTTGCTACTGTTCAGGAATATATCCCACAGTTCCTCACCTTGGGTTGGATTCAGATTTACGTTGGATCAAACGGTGCTGGTGGAAGTGGACTTCCCCCGCCCCCTCCTCCCACAGCAGCCCCTCCTACCCCCTGAAATACTACACAGAGAGTCAGGAGACCCTGCTGAATGGGGTGAGCTGTGGTTGTCGGGGAGAGGGGGTCCCCAAAATTGGACGACAGGACCTGCCATGAGTGGAGACCTTCCTCTCACGGAAGGCAGATCCTGGATCTAATACATTTCCTTTTAATATGGTAGAAATATATGCTTCATGTACACTTTTCAGTGGATTCTTGAGGTTAAGAACTGTAGGTCTTCCTTACAAAAATAGCAAGCTATTCTTTCACAGAGGAAATAATTACTTGGATCCTCCTGAATTGTCTTGGATGGCCTGGCAGGTCACCAAATTTAGTAATAGCTAAACATCGGGATGTGACATGGAAGATTTAAATTATGTAGATATATTTAACTGTTGTTGTTGCTATTACACTAATTTATTAATACATTGACCATCATGGTGGTGGTATTGACCCCTTTCTTTCTAAATCCTGCCACTTTCAACCCCTGCTCACCGGCCTGCATCCCACTGCTTTCACTGCCTTTGAAGTTCTTTCTGTAAGGCTCACTTTCCTTTGCATCTTCAAGACTCTGGCCTTTCTCACTAACTGTTTCATATGCTTGGAACTGCCTCCCAGAAAACCTCTGTGATGCCGCCTCCCTTCCTTCAAATCTTTTCCTCAAAACCCACCATTTTCATGGCTCAGCCTCCTAGTTCCCATGTTCTACAGCAGCACTGGGCAACTTGTGGCCCACCAGATGTTTTGCCCTACAATACCCATCAGCCTTAGCATGCATAGCAAATGGTGAGGGATTATGGGAGTTGTAGGCGAAAACGTCTGGAGGGCCATAAGTTGTCCACCCCTGCTCTACAGTAACTTAGCCTGTAACAAAGCCTAACAATTGCATATTCCTTTCCTCTTTACCCTTGCCTCCCCTTCTGCTGCTGCTTCCCATGTTGAATTTTAGTTTTGTAAACTACCTGGGGCAGGGAGCTCTTGTACTCTCTCATGTAAAGCACCATTTATTTATTTATTTATTATATTTATTATATTTATACCCCACCTTTTTTTTTCCTGCAAGGAACCCAAGGTGGCTTACATAATCCTCCTCCTCCTCTCCATTTTATCCTCACAACAACCCTGTGAGTTAGATTAGGCTGAGAGTCAGTGACTGGCCCAAAGTCACCCAGTGAGTTTCATGGCCGAGCGGGGACTAGAACCCGGATCTCCCGAGTCCCAGTCCAACACTCTCACCACTACGCCACACTGGCTCACCATGCACACTAATGGTGCTATACAATTATCATCATCATCATCATCATCATCTAAACACAGGTTCATTGACATTTTGAATCCCCCTTTCTCTCCCATTTCTCTGCAAGCCCTAATTCTCTAGAAACAGAAGCTTTACATTTTTTAATTAGGGCTGTCACCTGAGTAAAGAAACCTGTGCCTGCAGTGCCATGCACACTTACCTGGGAGTAAGTTTCGCTGAACTCAGTGGGCTTTACTTCTGAGTAGACATGTGTAGGATTGCTAAGTTTGCATAGGAATAAAATAGTTTCAAAGGGGGGAAAAGCATCATTTTTATAGTTTTAAATGAGGAGAGTGCATACTGCTGCAGCACCACCATCTCCAATGTGAGAGTATTACATGATGACTGTCAAATGTAGCATTTATAAGTACTTATATTTTAAATATTTAAAAATATGTTTCCTGACTGGAGAAGCCTTTTTAGTCAACCAAAAAAATTAACTGATTCATCTTACCAATTGACTTACAGCGCAATCCTATACATGTCTATACAGAAGTAAGTCCTATTAAGTTGAGTGGAGTTTATTCCCGGTAATTTCGTATAGGATTGCAGCCTAAAGTTTACAGCCTCCCCCCGCCGCACCAAATCTAAGGTTAATATTGTGCGTGTGTGTGTGTGTGTGTGTGTGTTCAAATACACATACAGAGGCTTTGGGCACTCATACAGCAGCCTCTGCTCCAAATCTTATATGGTAAACTTCTTAAAACAACTGAAGTAATTTTCAAAAGCAATATTTGTAAAGGAGTTCTTTGGGTCATACCTATAATAGACAAAGGACACAATCCAACCAAATCTGACAACTTTAAAGTTTAATTCATTTTAGGTCATACCAATAGCCGAAGCCTTTTGCTTGTACAACCTTGACATTATATGGGTATAACTGATCAAAGCATTTGATCCTGTGTTTAATTATGTTTTAGAGCACTTTACCCTTTCTAAAAGCTAACACAATGGAAGCAAACATGTTAAATGATCTGATGCAATTCAGCACAGTGCCTCTAGTAATTTTATGTTGCTCTTTTTAATGGCTAATTAGTTATTTTATGTTGTCCTACACAGTATTCAAAACCTTTGTGTCTCACATCTTGGACCGAGCAGAGCCTGTCCTCTCTTCCAGTCTGCCTTTGGAAGTCATCACAGTTTTTCAGTATTACAACTATTTTGCCAGTAAAAATGTTAGTGATCTGGCAAATTATTTGCTTCAACTTGCAAGAGACGGTAAGGAAAATAATTGGGTTCTTAGGGAAATTACCCATGCCTTTTGAGAGCAGTGTGTGAAAGAATTCTGTTTGCTGCTCAAAAGAATCCAGGAGGATGTTTAGTTTTAGAGTCATGTACACATGAATGTATGTGCTATGAACTAAGGTGATGGTTAGGCAAAAGGACACCTATAGATCATATTGCTGGGAACAATCTGAAGGCTTTCTACCTCACAGCAGGATCTGTCACACATTAATTCACACGCACACCATAGATTAACACTCACATCACTCACACACACACACACACTTCTGTTATCTAACTGTACAGTGTGCCACAAGCAAGAAGAATAAGCAAACAAGGTATCCTATCCCATGTCAAAGATGCTAGCAAAACGTTTAGGGCAGCATCCAATACGACACAATCACTAACATAAATTACGTTGTGCTATTGTAAATGTTGGCTGGTGTGACGGGTTTTCTGGGGGAATCCTGTAGTGCCTGCAAACGCTATTGCCATTGCACTAGAGGTCCCCTGCTACGCTAGTGCAGTGTAATTTACGTTTGTGCTTGTGTCATATTGGATACTGCTCTTAGTTTTTATATTATTTGTATTGTCATTGTTTTTAATTTTATAAATCACCTTGTGGTGGCTCTCTGCCTAGAAAGGCAGTATATAAATACATAAAATTGAATTGAAAACTAAAATAATCCACATGATTGAATAAAGTAAGATGATCATGAATCCAGGTGGATCAGGAGGTGGATCAAAAAGCCCAAGGCAGTAGCCATGGCGTGGGGCAAGGGTGCATGGGACAGGGCCTCTCATACATTCTTTGAATTTTCAGTTTTCTTTTTTAAAAAGTAATAGTGTATTTCTAAACCCTTGATCCGATGGCTGGAGGGGCTTAGGTTGCTGTCACGGTCCTTCTCCACCTGAGCAGAGCAACCCTGCCAGTGGGGGCATCTATCCCAAAAACCTAGTTAAATTCATGGAAAGCTCTATGGGTGTTATTTATCTATTTATTTATTGTATTTATACCCCGCCTTTTTTCCTGCAAGGAACCCAAGGCGGCTTACATAATCCTCCTCCTCCTCTCCATTTTATCCTCACAACAACCCTGTGAGGTAGGTTAGGCTGAGAGTCAGTGACTGGCCCAAAGTCACCCAGTGAGTTTCATGGCCAAGCGGGGATGAGAACCCGGATCTCCCGAGTCCCAGTCCACCAGTGGCAGCCAACAGAAGGCCCTGAAACAGTGCGTTCTGGGGACAGCGTGTGGGAGGGTTTGGATCCACTGGATCCAAAGCCCCTCTATTCCCCACGAGGGCCCAGGATTGGGCCATTAGTCTGTGTCAGCCTCAGTCTGACATAGGTAATTTCAGACCCTTTGAAATCAATGGGAAGGTGGGGAAAGGACCAATATCCACAAGGGGAAAAGCGTGACCCCCTCCCACACACACACACACACACACACACACACACACCTCCTGCCCCGGCTAGTTGTGTGTTCCCACAAGGTTCTGAATGCAGCGGGAGCTCTGTGGTCTCCCCATCAGGCCAGGCTAGACCTGCGCTGTAGGTTTCTAGCCTTTGTGCTTGCGAAGATTCAAAGAAAAGAATACAGACAGTATTCTGTCTGCTTGCTCAGCAAGAGGCAGGACACCATTGTAATAATTTCCCAGTGTCTTGCGTGCAAACAAATTGGGATAACTAACAAGCACTAGACCAGGGTTGCAGAACCTCAGGCCTGGGGGCCAAATCCAGCCCGCCTGGGGGCCAAATCCAGCCCGCCTGGGTTCCCCAGTTTTTGCACATCTTCTCCCCATTCTAAAAGGTTGAAATGCCTCTCCTAAGTTTTTGTTACTGGCACTAGACTAAAACATTAGACTACTGGAACATTAGACTAAAATATGCTGGTATTTTTGGCCCTGCTCCCTTTTGCCTTCAGCAATGTTATCAGATTTATTTTGTTAATATGTAGTCCTATAGCCTGTGCAATCCTATGCATGTCTACTCAAAAGTAAGCCCCATTGAGTTCAATGGAGCTGACTCCCAGGGAAGTGGGTATAGGATTGCAGCCTAATATTTCAAATAACTGTAGTTAAAAATATTTTAATTCACATATTGTTGATATGTCTTTGCATTTTAGCTTCAATGGTACAGACTCTACAGTCCTTAAGAGATGAAAAGTTCTTGCAGAATAAGATCCCCTTCACCTCCTTCAGCCTCCCGCCTCAGCAAGAAGTGCTGAAATCTTTGGCTCTCCTCCTTCTGAGTGAAAATAAAAGGGAGACCTGTGAGGCTGTGGTATCAATATTGTCAGCTGCAGCAGCAGAAGACAAGCACTTCAGGGAAAAGGTAGGAAACTCCGAGTACTAGGGGAGAATTGCTAGATTTCAGCTAGGACTTTTCTCCGAGGCCATTAAAACTTCCTGATGGGAAGGAACTTTGAAGCTAAGCAGCAGCAGTTCTATAACCCCCCTTGCAGTGTCTGCAGCTGTAGTAGGAAGAGTAGCAGTATCCCTGCCTGTATAAACCTGCCTCTCTACATCAGGAGGCATGGCTTCAGGTGTCTCAGCTATCCATTGGGGGAAATCATAGATTTCATAGATCATAGAGTTGGAAGGGGCCTACAAGGCCATCGAGTCCAACCCCCTGCTCAATGCAGGAAACTAGAGGAGGGGTCTCCCATCCAAGTAATAACCGGGCCTGACCCTGCTTAGCTTTCCACACTCAGACAAGCTGAGCCAGCATAAGCCACAGGCCTGTATCAGTTGCGCTTGGATATAGGGGTGTTGAATTGCAGGCCCGTGGGCCAAATCCGAACCACCCGTGGGCCAAATCCAGCCCTCCAGGTTTCCCCAGGCAGCCATTTCTCCTGGCCCCACCCCTTCCCCCCAATCACCAGTCGTTCAGTGGTTTCCCAGGTTTTGTGCAGTTTTTCCTCCCATTTTAAAAGGTTGAAATGCCTCTCCTAAAGCTTCTTCACTGACAGTAAAAGCTTTACGCAAAAATGTGCTGGTATTTTTGCCCCGTCCCATCTGACTTTGGCCCCGCCCACCACTGGAATGCAACCCAAACCCCCCCCCCCCCCAGTTTCTCTGAAATTGAATTCAGCTCTCAGGCCGAAAGAGGTTCAGTACCCTTGGATTAGGGTCGTCTTTACTGTTTCCCTGGTGTTATGACATTTAGGCCTTTTCGATCTCTTTTTTTCAAACTTGGATTTTATCTGATCAGCTTGTTGTGTTTGCTAGAACTGTTGTTATTGTTAACTTATTTTTTATGAGGGGGTTGTATTGGAAGCCACGTGGAAGAACGGGGTATTAAATGTCTAAAGCAGCGATCCTATACCCACTTACCTGCGCTCTCTTGAACTCAGTGGGAATTATCTCTGAGTAGACATCATTACAAAGTGTGCTAGTTAACCTGCATTACATACATGTAAAGTGAACACACGTACAATCTTTTTGACATTGAACTTCGGACGCTGAGGAAAACCTGACACCCCAAAGGCTAAGGAAGTCAGAGCAGAGGCCACAGACAAGGTCCTCAAATACAATTTTTTTGTTTATTAAAGTGCATCCCTTGCTGGTAACAAACATCCTGGCATTAGGTAAGATGATGAACACATGTAGACTGGGTTTGCCGGCATGCTAAGCCTCAGTAGGTTAATCCCTACTGAGGCTTAGCATGTTGTCTAAACCTTGCGGGGTGGTTTATAAGCCAACCTGGTGTGGCTTATAAACCACCCTGCTAGATTTGTTGTAGGGTTAAGGTAACCCTAGTAGGTTTAGCGTGTGATCCGAACCCAGACGACACGCTAATCCACTCACAAGCCAAACAGGCACAGACCCCTTGGCCAGAGCAGCAAAAAAGGGCAGCTATGTGCCCAAGTGGCAAAAAAGGGCTGCAATGCACACAGGTGGCCATGCGCCCAAGCGGCAGGAGTGTGTGAGGAAGCTGCCGGGGTCCACCATGTGCTGCCCCCTCAATCCCCGTTCGGGGCTTGGGGGGCTGGTGCGTGGCAGGGGAACCAGCTGCCTGGCCTCACTTCCTCCTGGGGAAGTGAGCCCATGTGCCTGGTTCCTGCCTGCCATCATGTGCCTCCTCCTCCCTGAGCCCTTGGAAAAACCGCGTCCGGCCAATCCCCCTTGCTGCGCGGCAGCAGCTCCTCCTCCCTGACCCCGACTTGCCCCCTCCTCTCGATGGGTGTGGAGCCTGTGGGAGCGGGGCACTCTCTGTTACTGGGGCGTGCGCCAGTGACATAGAGAATAAGCCCCCCCGCCGCCCCCCAGTGCCGCTGTGAAGTGGCGCCCAGAAAGAAGGGGAAAGGAGGGTGGGGGGAAGCGTCCCCTTTGCTGGGCTTATGTAAAAGTAATCCCAGCAGAGAGGATCCTTTGGAATCGACGCAGGAGCAGCAGCCAGAAAGGACTCTTCAGTAAACCAAGCAGAGGGGATCATTCCCCCCCTCGCTTGGTGGGGCACCCGTGGGCACCACACTTAGCCAGGGCGAGGTGGTGAGAGAGATTCTCCTTCTCCCTCCCAGACTAGCCAGATGGTCTCTCTTGCTAGTCTGGGACGGAGGGGCGGGCTTGAGGTAGCAGGCAGGTGGAGGCACATTATCCATCTTGGGCCTACTCCCGGGTAGACCCAGGAGAACGTGCCTCCTCTCTCCTCCTGCCGGGCAGTGGGAAGTGAGCACGTTGCCTGTTGGGTGGGGCCGGAGCTTCCCCACATGGGTGGAGGTTTCATAGATCATAGAGTTGGAAGGGGCCTACAAGGCCATCGAGTCCAACCCCCTGCTTAGTGCAGGAAACTAGAGGGGTCTCCCATCCAAGTAACAACCAGGTCTGACCCTGCTTAGCTTTCCACACTCAGACAAACTGAGCCAGCGTGAGCCACAGGCCTGTGAGGTAGTTTCCCCTCAGGCTACTCGGGAGTGGGCCAAGAGGAAAGTGCCTCCTCCTCCCCCTCTCCTTGCTGTGTGCCTCCACCACTCAGTTGAGTGGCGGCCTGTGCATAGCAAGGGGAAGGGGATCAACCCGCCCAACACTGAGCTTCCTATCAAGGAAGCCCAGTGCTGGGCCGTTTGGGAATTCCCTTCACTTGGCGCTGCCATCGCAGTGAGGGGAGCCAATGATAGCCGCAGAAAGTGCTGATTGGGCGGTATTCTGCAGCTGTCATCCCCGCTCCTCTCAGTGCTCCCACTTGTTGTCTCCTCTGGGATACCAGTGGGAGGACTGCCCACAGAGCCTCTGTGGGTTTAAAGTGTCGTGCGAACCCACCTATAGTGTGGGTTTGCACTATTATGACCTTTTAAATCGTAAATCTAAGGTGGATAATGAGATTTTTTCGCAAATCCCGCAAAAACAAATTAAAGAGGAACTTGCAATACTCCCCACTTTGGATGAAGTAAAAAAAGCCATTAATCAAATGAAGAACAACAAAGCTAGTGGACCAGATGGGATTCCTGCTGAAATCTTTAAAGAAGGGGGGCCCGAACTTGTACAACATCTTCATAAACTCATCGAAAAAATCTGGATAAGAGAAGAGATCCCAGAAGACTTCAGGGATGCCATAATTATCACCCTCTTTAAGAAGGGTGATAGAACAGACTGTGGAAACTATCGGGGCATTTCTCTCTTAGCAACCGCAGGTAAAATATTGCTAGGATTCTCGCAAACTGTCTTCTATCTATTTCAGAAGAGATCCTCCCTGAAACTCAATATGGTTTCCGCCCCTCTAGAGGGACAGTAGACATGATTTTTACTGCACGTCAGCTCCAAGAAAAATGCCGGGAGCAAAATCAACCCCTTTATATGTCATTTATTGATCTGGCTAAGGCCTTTGATACTGTAGACCGTACAGCTCTCTGGACTATCCTTATGAAAATTGGATGCCCCAATAAATTTGTGAATATCTTGCGACTTCTCCATGACAACATGACGGCAACGGTTTTGGACAACAACGGCTCTCATGGTGCTCCATTTAAAGTGGGATCAGGTGTTAAACAGGGATGTGTTATCGCCCCAACATTATTTGCCATTTTCATCGCCATGGTTTACATCTTGTCAAGGGGAAACTTCCCACCGGTGTGGGAATTATATATCGAACAGATGGAAAGCTTTTTAATCTCAGCAGGCTGAAAGCAAAAAGTAAGGTAATTACAACCTCCGTTGTGGAACTTCAGTATGCTGATGATAATGTGGTCTCCGCACATTCAGAGGATGATCTCCAAACTATCCTAAATGCTTTTGCAGAAGCATACGAAAAACTTGGTCTCTCACTTAACATCAAAAAAACCAAAGTGCTTCATCAGCAAGTGCAAGCCAATCCTTTGGTGATGCCATCTATCCAGCTTGGCGGGACAATACTGGAAAATGTCGATCATTTTCTCTATCTTGGCAGCTATCTTTCTGTTACAGCTAACATCGACAGTGAAATCCAGCATCGTCTGAGCTCCACAAGTGCCGCATTTTCTCGAATGAAACATAGAGTGTTCGAGGATCGGGATATTTGTAAGAAGACCAAAACACTGGTTTATGAAGCCATTGTATTACCAACTTTATTGTATGCCTGCGAAACATGGACTATCTATAAACGTCACTTCCACCTCCTTGAAAGGTTTCATCAACGTTGCCTCCGGAAAATCCTGCAAATTACTTGGGAAGATAGGCGAACAAATGTCAGTGTACTGGAAGAAGCAAAGACTACTAGCATTGAAAAAATGATCCTTCAACGCCAACTTCAGTGGACCGGTCATGTTGTTCGAATGCCTGACTGCCGTCTCCCAAAGCAGTTACTTTACTCCCAACTCAAGGATGGAAAGCGGAATATCGGTGGTCAATATAAGAGGTTTAAAGATGTTCATAAGGCTAATCTAAAAAAATGCAATATAAACATCGAAAACTGGGAAGCTCTGGCCCATGAACGATCTAAATGGAGGTTGGCCTTTCACAAAGGTTCCATGGACTTTGAAGAAGCCCGAGTGCAAGGTTAAAGGGAGAAACGTGCTAAGCGAAAAGCACGTCAAATGAATCCTTTACAGGACCATCTTCTATCTGGTAACCTGTGTCCTCACTGTGGGAAGCTGTGTGGATCTAGACTTGGCCTCCACAGTCACTTACGGACCCATCGCTAGAGTCTACACAATCTTCTTTAGAATTTCCTCCTTTTATCCCGGAAGACAATCTTACTCGGTCACGAGTGATCGCCTGATGATGAGTGTGATAGAACTCTGTTATTCCCATTCAATCCCCTGGCAGTAACCCAGCACCTTGTTGTAGGTTAAGGAGTTACACACCCCTTGTGCTTTCTTTGGGGGGGGGGGGACAGCTAGCCTCATGCATGGCTTAGTTACACCTTACGGCTTAGTTACCTCTTTTTCTTGTATATGGTGGCAGCCGCCTCTTTCCCCTCCTCATGGCCTCTTTCTTTGTCTTCCAGGCTTTAATTTATTACTGTGAAGCCCTCACACAGCCCAACCTCCACCTACAGAAGGCAGCTTGCCTAGCGCTAAAATGCCTCCAGGTAAACTGCTGCCGTCTTTACTTTCCCAAGCACAACGAAAGGTCAAGCAACAAGAGCTTCAGTAGCCCCTCTTGAGCAAACAACAACAATAAGAGCATTGTTATTTTGTATTTGCCATCCAGGTATTACTTTACAAAAGTGGGGAGATTGCTTTTTTTAATGTTACCTTGAAATATCTCCCAGATGGGAAGGATGAACTGTGCATGAGAACTCTGGTCACATAAGGGGATGCCACTAGGACTTGCTTGTAATTGGAACATTAATGCTTGCACAGGCAAAAACCAGTACGGCTTTCTTCATCTTTATGGAAAACATTGGAAGGAAAAGGGGATACTTCCCAGCGCAGTAGTACCAAGGGCTGGCTTTGCATCCACACGCAGACTAGGATCTGCTTCGGTCACTACTGTGTTGTGGCTTTGCCCTTTCAAAGAAAAGGAGCGTGTCGCCTTATAGGCTTTGCTGCTGGTGCAATGGGCCATTAAGTCTAGCACCATTTCGGTTCACAAGTACTGTAAACTTAGCTGAACCTGCAATTAAAATGTATAGGAAGGCATCATGCACCCTCGGACTCCTTCTTGGTGCCCTCCAAGGTGCCCTACCTCTCCTACTTTTTATTTATTTAAAAAAAATTAATAACAAAGTTTCTCACTGGCAGCTGGGATTGCTTCAAAGCAAAGTGAGGGCCTCCAGCTGCTTCCATTTTCATTTCCCATGATGGTCTCTGGGCCACATGTAGGGCTCAGAGACATTTTTAGGAAATGAAGATGGCGGGTAGTTGCAGGCTGATGCTTCCATCTGAAGCACAGCCATTTTGTGCTGGTGCCCAGGACAATTGCCAAATGTGCTCATGGGCACAAAAAGGTTGCCTACCCCACCCTAAGCCCACAGAAGACAGAATTAAGACCAGGACGTAAAATAGCATTAAATTTGTACATACAAACTGACCTATATATGCTTAAAGTAATGCGAGAATGCCATTGTAGGGTGGAATTAGCTATTTTCCAAAACTTTTATTAATAACCTGCTTTATAGCAAAGGTGACCAAATGTGGTTCTTGTAGCACAGTAAGAGTTTAATAGCAATAAACATTGTTAATTATGATATAAAGAGGATGTCTATTCATAATATTCTGAATTCATAATAAATGTAGTAAAGCGCACAAGTGAACAAAACTTACTATGTTAAAGATAACATAGGAACTATATAAGCATTTACCAGAGACTCAGTAGACTGGAGTCATTTAGCTTCTTCTTTTAGGTTTTGCTCATCATCTGTTTCATGCCACGGGCACTGCCAAAACTTATCAAGAGTTTCAGTGAGTTCCAAGAGTTCCATCCTTCAGTGGAGGATGCAGATCTGTACACATATTCCTTTTGCATGTGGCTTTGCTGTCTCCACTGAAATTAATACACGCCAGCACATACATGGCTCTGTAGAAACATCACAGTGCTTGTGAGACTCTGAGTAGTATCTGACCATGCCTCAGCACTAGTGTAAGCCAACATGTTCACAAAGTAACTAGTTCTTGCTAAGGCAATGGGCATTGCGGAAAATGGCGACGTGCCATCAGATTTTCAGCAGCAAATCACAATTTTTCCCCATTGCCCTAGCAAGCACTAGTTACATTGCTCAAGAGCAGGTTTGCACGTCATTAGCATTGGATACTCCCATCCGGATTTGGGCCATGGGCCCAAATGAGTTCATAAAATTTGTATGTTTTCTATACAGGTTTGAAGAATTGGACAGAGAACTAAGAATAAGTGACTATAATAGAAAAATTGGAATAAGACTGGAAAATAACTGACTTTTTTTTTTGGGTACAGGCAACTGAAAGTATTAAACTGCTGGTCACACTTTGCCAGTCTGACAATGAAGATATCAGGAAAGTAGCTGCTGAAACCCTCCTCTCTCTAGGTAGGTTGAGTACCTTTATGTTGTTCCTCTATAAAAAAAATATTTTATTACCCCAGAGGAAAAACAACCTGGTGGAAAACAAAGCAAAAAAGGGAGGGGAGAAGTTGATAGAAAAGCAACAAAGAATGGAAATGAGACAGCATTACTGCATTTGTAACCATTCAGGAATAACACCTAACCTTCCCTAGATTTGAATGAAAATGGTGCATGTCAAGTAACACGCTAATAGGAACCCACTGGCTTCACTTTCACTGGCAAACAGTCATAATGCAGTACCAGAATTTATGGGAGGTATGTATATACTTGCATATCCACATGCAAAGTACATACTTCCAAGCATCATGCATACTGATAAAGCTTCTGATAAAGTGGCAATGGAAGCTTTTTTCCTAAGCTCATTGTGTGGGGTGGGGGTGATTTTAATTTTAAGGTTAATGAATCTGGGCAGGTGGTCCTTCTCCAGGTACCCCAAGTGTGTGTTAGATACTTTTTCTTTCAAGGCTCCCTCTCTCTCCTACTGGAGCTCCCACAGAAGGATTCTCTCATCCCAGGAAGGGCAGTAGAAAAAGCCTTCTGGCTTCATAGGTGTCCTTTGCTCTCAAGTGGGACAAGGTTCAGCCCATGACTAAAACAGGAGACTGAGATTCTTCCCTGTCCATAAGAAAGCTTATAGGGCCTGATACGAGCTTGGCTCCAGGAACTTTTCTGAATGCCAGGGTTCAGTTCTTGAATGCATGAACAATGATGCCTTCCCTCATTACTTGGAATGACTAGAATCATCCCATTGAAGGCTGAAACTGAAGATAAGCCTTTCAGGTCGAGGACATGGCTTCCACACAGCTTTTAGCCCCCTTTTTTTAGAAACTAAACACTTTCTTATAATAGACACCGGCTACCACTGTTCAAAAGGATAACATTGAGGGGGGAGTAGCAAAGAAGTGCTCTTAACACATCAGTTAACCATCCTCATCTCCGTAAAGATCATATGCCTCAATTGAGAAGCACAGATGCAACTTTTATTCTGGGTGCAATATTTATTCTGCTTCTCTCTCCCTCTCTCTCTCTCTCTCTGTGTGTGTGTGTGTACGTGTACATTCAGGAGAAGATGGACGGCTGGCATATGAGCAACTAGATAAATTCCCCCGAGAATTCATTAAAGTTGGCGGACGACGTGCAAATGAAGTGGCCACAGCCTTTTAAGTATTTTATCTGCGTATTAACATGTAATGGCCTCGGTAGCTGGTCATCTTCTTAAATATGATGGTGCTGTAGCTGAACTGCAAAAACAAAACCCACTCTTCTGAAGAATGCTTTGAAACTTAGCAACTCACCGACATTCGAAGAAGAAAAGAATCTGACGGATCACATTGGTGGGATGCCATTGGCTTTTCTCTGTGGCTTTGTAGCTTATCATGAAACAGCTGTCTGTCAAAGATTGATTATTTTGCTTCTGAGTGAAACTATGTGGTTGCTGTAAATCAGCCTCAGCAAACAAGAGAGATGTTTTGAAATCATCACTGAGGCATTTCAAACAGAATTTGGTGCTTGTTTTGTGAGCATTATTGTGTCTATTTCAAACATGTGATGCTCCCTCTAAGAGAGTGGAAATAAAAAAGCAAGCTGAGTAGAAATTTTAAAGCAGTTCTAACTTCTTCCTGTGCCGAGCCTCTGTTGCCTTCAAGTATTTCCCTGCCAGGTTTTATTATTAGTAGGTAAGTTTAGCATGAACAGTCCTCAAATGATGGCCTGCCTCCGGAAACAGCAGGATTTAAACTCCAGGAGGCGTCAGTTCTCTGACTCATTCCAGATTTCCATTCTTGCTTTTTCCTGCCCTCCACTAATGAACAGTCATTAATCCCAGGGGATTTTCTTTTATTGTCGGAACAGTTGTGTGGGTGGTGTAAAACAAGTGGAAGGTTAAAAGTGCTCCTTTCTCCAAAAAGGACAAATGGATGCAATATACTTTATTACATGAAAGCACAGGATCCAGCTTCCTCCCCAAAGTTTCAAAAAGTTTGTGCATTTATATAGAACTTGTTAGATTGATTTTGGTATAAAGAAGGTGGTCTTCAGGACTGTTTAAAATCAGGGTGTTAACACAAACACCTCTCCCTCACCCTACGTACAGTAGTCGGGGTGACAGTGCAGGCTTACTGAAAAGTAAATCCCCTTGAGTTCAAAGGGGGATTGGCTTACCCAAGTAGGTGTGCATAGGATTGCAGCCTGAACATGTTTCATTGAAGCCCTTGTTACTGTTTCCACGGGGTGATACAATTTTACAGCAGGTAGATCCTCTATAACTCTTGAGCTTCAGGCAGCGGGCAGGTAGGGAAGCATTAATCATTCTTTTGAGACATGCAGATTTTGAAGGGTTTTTTTTTTTTTAATGTAGTCTAATAGAAGCCTCCCTTTTTTGCAAATGCATTGGCAAGACAGTATTTTTGATCATGAATGTTACAACACTGTATATCTGTATATTTATAAATTATATATAAATATTCTCTGATTAAAAGTTACATTTGTACAGTCACTCCAAAAAGTTTACTGAAGGGGGGGAAAGTATCTTATGCCATGTGAAATAATTATGCTTTGGTTTATACAGCACATTGCTCACATGAGCCTGCAGTCTTTCATGGTTGTCTTTTGTACTGACTTTTAGCTTATATTTGCCTTCTAGTTTTGTGGTATTTGTACTTCTCATATTTACTGCTACCTTTAAGTTATAATAAAGATTATTTTTGAATTACTAAACATTAGTGTGGTAGGTTTTTGATTCTTACATTGGTGTGAGGCCTTAAAGCAGAGCTGGGGAACCTGTGCCCCTCCAAATATTGTTGGGCCCTCATCAGCCCCAGCCATCATGGCCAATGGCCAGGGAGAATAGTTTCCCAGTCCTGCCTTAGAGCCTGGCTCTAGTGCCTTTCATCAGCACCATTGGCTTCGCTTCCTTTCTTTTAAAATGTTTTCATTTTCATCAGTATAATTTGCTAGTTATGGGGAAATGAACAGGAGCAATTCAATGACCGTGGGTCCTGGTATCCCCCGTAATCGTACTCAAATATCATTTGGCTATAGTCAGGAGAGAAGAGCAGTCAAGTAAGCGATCTCAGCATCAGGAAGGATGCAGCAGTGCTGCCTCAGACTGGAGTATTTAAAGCTACAGGCAACATCTGCAGATGCACCTGGCAACTTGACTGAGTGGCTGCCAGCAGCAGATCGTTGCCAAAAGTGGTCTCAAAAGGATCTCAGGAACAGGGGAGACTCTCTTCTGCAGTTTATTTGGGAGAGAGATTGAAGGTGGGGATGTTTGTATTAAAGTTGCCTCAGCATGAAGATGCTTGACAAGTCGAGAGAAGTTCCCTCTGTAGCCTAGCCACAATGGCAGTCTAAGAGGAACTGAGGGATCAGGCAAGAACCCACGCGGACATACGCAGTGAGACACGGTTGGGGTTCCCGCCCGATTTTCCTCAGCTTTAGAAGTTTCCCAAATTGTCTCCATGCAGGCGCAGAGCCCATATGTGTGATGCAGAGACCACAAGGAAGAAATGTAGAACTCTACCATGAGTTTGGGATAGAGTAGGTATGAATTATGACATCATCCAACGCTGATGCTGCTTCCATTTTCCATTCTATTTACTGCATTTGTTGCCTAGTTACCAGCTCCGAGTGAGTTATGTCAGTTACCAGCTGTGTGGGTAACTGCAAATCAATACTTGGGCTTTCCAACAGCACCCCCCCAATCTGAGCTTGGGGAATACAGCTGTATAAAGAAGCAGAAGAGATTCTTCCTGGAATACTTCTTCAGGCAATATGGGAAGTATATTAAACAAGGTACAAGTCTGGTATGAGAAGACTTTCCAGCATGCAAGGGAACCACCAATCAAGCTAATAGACCCTATCTTTCACAACCATAAAATCAAAACCTATGGCATTGACCTGAGAAATGCAGAACTGCCCCTGGAGGAGAGAGCCATAGCTGCACTATATATTGGACTGTTAGCTTACACAGGTATGCATTCAAAAAGACAGGCTGAGGCACAACAGGTGCCAACTAGGTTTGCAACAGTAGATTTGAGATGAATTCCGGTATTGTCAGTTTCATCATATCTGTCTAGATTTTAAGTATTTTTAAGACTTAAGACCCATCATCTCATCTAACATCCCTATCAGGCCAACACAACTGAGCAGACTTCTAAGCATCCTGCCCTAACTGTACCTTGCCAAGGCCCATTTTAGGACAATGGATCCCATGTCCTTTGCTTGGTGGCAGCCTATCCACTCGTCGAGCAGGCAGATTCAGACTCTGCAGTGGCCTGCTCCATGTAAGACTACAGAAGGGATCAGTTCTTGTGCAGATCAGAGAGAGCTTTCCCCCAATTTAGCCAAACTTGCACTGGGTGTCCCATCCCCCCCCCCCCCCGCAGATATATATTGCTGGGCTACTTCATATATTTCTTGCTTCAGTTTTGAAGATTAGGCTCTATTTTAGAGAATGCACTCACCTACACAGAAATGTGCAGTTTGAAATGAACCGACTTCCAGAATGAAACAGTACACAAAACCATAACAGAACTTGGGAGCACATTTCAGATGCTGATCAACATATTACTCCTACCGATATTTAAAGATACTGGCTTGGATCTAAGGGTGACTTGCATGAGCAGAAAAAGTATTCCTGGTTAGGCAAGGAACCCTCCCAATTTTCCTCAACTCTCTCTCTCTCTCTCTCACACACACACACACACACTCACTGCAGTCCCTCCCCTGCACCACACTCCGTGATGATCAAGATCACCTGACCCTCAAGAGCAACTTTTCAGGGACTGAAGTGAGGGCCAGGAAAGTGCCTCCTCCCTGCACAAGCAGAGCTCCACACTTGCTTCTCTGGCTATAGTTTCAGACAACCAAGTGATGTTCAGTGATTAAACTACCTGAACAAGATCATGATTCAAGAGGACAAAGGAACGCCAACCTACTGTCTCAGCTTCTAGCCCAGTGGCTTATCTTTTCCATGCCTGGGTGGTGTATTAAATTGTACATTTTGTGAAATATCTAAATAATGCAACAGTCATGTATCAATGGGGTGTGAGGGAGTTGTAAGTGGTAGCAGTAAGCACAGAAAGAATGCAATACACATGTAAGGGAAGAACCATGACAGATGGTTCCAAAGACAACATTCTTAAGAAAGTTAGGGAGCCATTATAGAAAAAGCACCAATGGGCTTCTGGTGCAAGATAGTGGATTATTCCAATGTACTAATGCAGGGCTGGGGAATCTTAAGCCTGGGGGCCAAATCCAGCTCTCCTGGGATCCCAAAATGCAGCCTTCTGGGTTGCCTCAGATGGCCACAGCCTCTTCCCCTGGCCACACCCTTTCCCCCAGTCACCAATTGTTTAGTGGTTTCCCAGCTTTTGTGCAGCCCCCCCCCCTTCTAAAAGAATGAAAGGTCTCTCCTAAGACTTAGTTACTGGCTGGCAGGAAGAGCTTCAAGTTACAAAATACTGGGGGTGGGGAGGTTGTATTTTTTTGCCTTACCCCCTTTGCCTTTGTCCCAACCCACCACAAGAATGCAGGCCCCAAGAGCTTCTCAGAAATGGAATTCAGCTCTCAAGCTGAAAAAGCTTCCCCAGCCCTGTATTCATGCTTAGAATGTACTATTGCTAACCTGCGTCACAAATTACCATAATTACCTTTGCCACAAATTAAGAACAATGTCTTCCTTTACAGGTGGTGTCAATGCTGCTGCGCTTGCCTCACAGTATATTAAGGACATGATTGATATTTTGATCATGCCAGATACTTCTGGGAAAGTAAGGATCGCAGTATTAAAAGGGTTATGCGGCATATGCTACATAAGCTATGTAAACCAAAATGAAGCCAAAGAAAGCCACCTAACTGAAATTCTCATTTCCTATCTGGATGAGGATGAAGATTCTGCAGAAGCTGACCCAGATTTAATCATTGTGAAGTTCTGGGTTTGTTACCTTATGACTATTGTCTGCTGTAACAATGTCCCCTATATTAAGCTGTTTCATGATGTGGGTGGTGAAATGCTAGAAAAACGGCTGGAATCCCTATCTAACATGGAATGGTTTGGCTGGCCACAAAACTATGCCACATTAATGTTTATGTTTATGGGATATCCAAAAGTGCAAACAAATAGAGCTGGAGAAAATATCCAGTAAGGCACATTAAATTGATGAAATATTGTATATGTACCACAATATTACAAATTTGTTCTCAACAGGTTTTTTTTTTTGGGGGGGGGGAATAAGCTTTTCTGGGAGCCTCAACACTAAACGTTGACTTGTAATTCTATGATTTATAACATCAGCATGTACTATCAAACATATTGTATTATCCCATTTTGCTTCTCTGAGACTATTCCTGAAATTATTTTGCCTCAGTAGCCCTCAAAACATAATTAAACTTGTCTCAAGTTAATACTCTGGTAATGCCTGATGCAATAGCACTGCTAAAACTAAGTGGCTGTAGACCTGACAGAAGACTACTGGAGGCCCCATGTAAGAACACAATATAATAAATATTTTAAAAATATTGAAAAGGAACCATCTTTTCTTGTCAGAGTGGAGAGAAGCCTTAAGTCTTGTGCAATAAGGAAGCAGATTTCTACTCCATGTTCATCATCATCTGCAATACACAGCTTAGATTCAAGGCCAGTTTGCTTCATTCAGGATGATTCAGAAGTATATTAAGGAACGAAAATATTAGAATGGAAACATTAAGGGAGAGCATCTGTAACATGTTTTGCTTTTTCATACATCCTAAGCCACAAGTACCTCTTAGAATGCATCTTCTAAGGGCCAGCCACATTATGTTACAAAATTGCTCCTCCAGAGACATTTCCATATAGAAATCAATGCAACCCTCCGAGACTGCTACACCTGACAATTGTACATATGTCGATCTTCTGCGGCTTTTATGCACACTGGGAACCCACACTCCTGTTTTGGGGTAGCCATAGAACAGGGGCAGAGAACCTTTTTTAGCCTGAGGAGCACATTGCCTCCATGGAAACCGGTTGGGGGTCACATGCTAGTGCTTGGTAGGGCAAGAGCCCAAAGTAGGCAGAGCAAGTTTTTTCAATTTCAAGTCCCCCAACACACAACTTCACTGCCTGCTGTTCCTGTCACCCCATGCTCACTCTTCCATAGCCACTTTAGCACTAATTTTTACCCTCTCCCCTTGTGCCCCCCTCTCCCCCAGAGTCACACAGTAGAGAGACTGAGATTGTCCTTATTGCCTACACTGGGTGTGTGGTTAAGGCAGAGGGGACAGGGCTTGTTGAGTGGTGCAGGCTGTGGGCTGGAGTTTCCCCATCATGCCATAGCTACCTCTCCTCTCCCCTGCTCCCAGCAGTAATGCATGCCTGAGTTTGCCACTTGGCTGGCAAAAGGCCATTGCCCAAAACCAGAAAAAAGAGCAAAAGCATCATTTATTCAGATTAGGCTTTGTGTTACTCACCATGCAAACAGCCACATGTGAAAGGCTACACACACGTAAGACAGAAATCACACTGGGAAAGAGATAGCTACTTTCCCCTGCTCCTCCCATTCCTAGAGAAAGTTATAGTCTGAGCTTGTTAATAGGGGAGACTTGAGAATGCTGAACTGATTAAAGTTCCCATGTGGGAGGTTGAGACACAGCTTGAGAGTATGGTTACAAAGCGATGAAGAACTCCAGACTTACTGGCCTCTTACCAAATACTACTAGTGGCAATGATTTTTCCATTTGTCACGTACACCAAGATCAGATTTAAGGTAACTGCTGTGAGTTGAGGAAGCAGACACCAATTGCTAATTTTCCCTTGTGCAAATCAATGGCAAATATATGTATATTGCTACTTGTCCATGAAAAGGTTCTTGTTCTTCCCACTGGTCAAATCACAGCAAATATTGCAATGTTCAAACACAACTTCCTGGTAGATGTTTACCTAGTTAAATGCCCTCTATTGTTACCACCTACTGTGGGCTCTGCCAAGGTGAATTGTAAACACCCCAATACCCTATTAATGTACCCATTATAACTGGTACCTTAAAACTGCTTACAGGAAGATCACCTTGCAATTTGTTCCAGCTGTTTGTAAAGACCCTACCTTGAGGCAAAAGTCAACCCCATTAGTTTTAATAGAACACATTTTAGGCCTACACAGACAGCTTTTTTTTAACCAAAGCTACATCTAGACATGCTACCGGTCTTATTAGCGCTTCAGCACAGTTGTGGATTAGGAGCTTCTACCCATAGTTGCATCTGAAGGTGGCTATTTATGATTTCAGTTACTCAGCCATATTTCTCAGGGACATCCTCCTCATGGATCTTCCTTCACCTGGATAAGCACTAAAAGGAGAATGGTTTGTTACAAAGTCTATCCATTTAAGAATCAACTGACCAGCTTTCTTTCACAGCACTAATACCCATTCATTGGCAGGTGCTTAATCAAGGAAACCAGTTATAGCTCGTAATATTTGAAAACCATGCCACAGTTGTGCAGGTAAGTTTATTTGGCAGTTACATACGGTATATCTCATACCAGATGAATAAAAACTATTTACAAACTGAAATACATAGTATTTCCATTTAATGGAGTGACCAGATGCAGTCTAAAACTTTAGACAAGTTACTTGCACTGCTACACATTACTAGCTAAAACTTGCCCTCAAATCTTAAGTGCATCTTTAGTTCAGAGGATTCCACTCCTTCCCTATTCCAAAATATGATTCCTGGCAGTTCATTTCCCCTTTACAGGCCCAATACTTTTACAGATCACTAGCTCCATTCGTAAGATCTGCAACATTCTCTGTAGAATTACTGGAGAGCTGTAAATATTCCCCTTCAGATTCACCATCTAAATCGTCCTCTGTAGAATCAGTTTCTCCATATGCAATTTCCTCCAGGTCTAAGTTTTTCAGCGTTTCTAGGCTTTCTGGTGCCTGTCCAGTTAGTCGCTAGAGAGGTATAAGAAAGTAGTGATAATGTCAGAACAGTGATATGATTTAGCTTTCATAGCTGATTATTACTTTATAGTGTAGCTCATCTTAAGCAATACTGTTTTATCTCAGCTGACCAGAATTGCATTGCTTTATGCAATAGTGTCTCAAAAGCATTTAATATATTCTCTCAGTAGCCTTTGCCACCATGTATGACAGCGCTCTGAGCATATGGGGGGGGGGGGGGGGGAGAGTGCAGAGGCAAGATTTGGATGAGGCGAATTCACAGCTTAGTCTCAGCCGGTATGCTACGCCAGCTCTAGTAGTCAGCCTGTATAGTTAGTATTTTATTCTTGACTATTCAATTTAAGCCTACAGAGAATTTAGAAGTGTTGTTTGTGGGTGTTATCTGTAGCACTATATAGTTGATGTTTAATTCACCTAATAACTACTCAGAATAGAAGTTTGAAGCAAGCCAGGAAATGTCATAGCACATGGGACTCCTAAGCAGAGGATTTTAGATATGCCTCTCTACAGGACAGAGATCCTAGCACATCTCAATTTTCTATATACAAACCAGGAGTATTAAGTCTGCAGGCTGAAATATAAAACACTGTCTATAAACTGGCATCTTTATTAAAATGAAAAAGCCCAGTAGAACACAATAGGATTCACATTTGGTATTTTGCTTTCAATAGCAATTAATGCCAGACACAAATTCTACTCTCCCTTACATAGTGGTATGATGCTGGCAAAGTGCTTTGAAAACTTGAACCAACAGCTTGCTACTTTGAGATGCTACTATGGCATTATGCTCATAAAATATCCCTTAACATCCAAGGGGGCTACCTACTGGCAGCCTGCAGGCCAAATCTGCCCCCCAAGTCAACCAACTCTCATCATTTCCCCAAAGCAGCAGTTTGCAAGTGAACCAAATCCTTTTCTTCCCAATGTTTCTCACCCATTTCTATGCAAGAAGGGCAACAGAGACCAGGAATCCTTCTCCCAGCATGCATCAACCTGCCCTGTCTTCAGACTTCATTAGAAAGATCAAGACCAGGATGCACAAGATTGGGTCTTTCCCTTTGCATTCCTTATTATCCAGCTGCATGATCAAATATATTCTGTCTGGGCTTGTCAGCAGGGCACTGAAAAGCATTTGTTCCTCCACTCAATTACCATTTAATCCCCAAGTCCACCTTGCAAAAAGTATACGTTGTGCAAGGTTAGACAGTCTTACAAAATATTTTATCACCACAATTAATTTACCTCAATCATGTTTGCCATGTATTGTACATGGCCAGCTAGCTCCACAAGCTCTTCATTCTCTTCTTTCAGATGAGCAATTTCACTGTCTTTTAACTCAATTTCTTTATGCAGCTGGAAAAAGCAGACAGATTTTAAGCAGTGGCATTCAAACCAGCTGTTCTACTACCTATACTATACTACTTAAATTACCTTTTCATTTTCTTGCAACACCTCATACAGAGCTTTCCTCCTCTCCTCAGCCAGTTCCTTCCAATACCGAGATGAAGGATTGCCTACAAAGAAATTTAAGAATTGATACTGTAACCAGTATTTGATTTGTGGTAATCACTTCCTCAACTTTTGACCCAAGTCATATCCCATGTTTTATATTAGAAGATATACCCTGCCCCTCCATTGCTACTACAATGCACAGATGGACTTGGAGACATGCAAAGACACAAAGATTAGTAACGCCATAAAAACTTAAAACATGACTCCAGCTGCTTATCTCCATCCCTTTTGACTGATTGGACCAAGCCAACTCAACCACTTATCTATGTGGTTTTCTTATTTTCTAATGCATGATGGCTAAGTGAACCTCCACCTTCAAAGGCAGCATTGCTGAATACAAGTTGCTCAGTGCAACCACAGGGGAGGGCTGTGGGCTCCTGGCTAGTGTAGGAAGCAGGATGCTGGACTAGATAGGCCTTATCCAGTTGGATCCAACATCCTTTCAATGTCGAAGCTCTGTGGTGTTCAGTAGGACGTGGCAATAATCCAGTCAGCTTTTTGCCCCTTGGATTTGCATTTTAAAAAATGCTCACCAGCTCGAAATTTACCTGGGCTCCAACGACTTTACAAGCGCCTTAAAAGGGCCTTTACATGTTAGAGAGTTGGAACAGCATGAGGAAAATTTTTACACCAGAGGTATCCCCGTTAACTCCGGTAGTGGTTATGGATGACTTTCCAGAAAATGTAAGACATATAGAAGCTATACTAAGGAGAAAAAAGGTGATTAAATTAATGGATTGGGTGGAAAAATTGAAGACTAGAGAACATATAATAGAAATAGTAGGAAGAGGGAGAATTTCTTGGTTAAATTCAATGCAACTGGAACTGTGGTTAAAGAAGTGGAGGACAAGATTTGATAGTGAAAGAGAACTAACCAATTTTGAAAAGACAAATTTTGACTAGAGAAGCTAGAGAAGGTAATGTTTCAGCAAGGGGTACAACAAAGGTTTTATATACGATGTTACAAAAAGAAGAAGAACATAAAGATTCCCTTAAATTGTTATGGGATAATGAATTTGATGAGGAAATATCGAAACAAAGTTGGAAAAATATTTGGGATAGACATATTGTAAGAGTTATGTCAACTAGGATAAAAGAATTTTTATAAAGTGGTATGGAGATGGTATCGAACTCCAGTAAGATTAAATCGGATAGATAACAATTGCTCCGCATTGTGTTGGAGAAGGTGTAATGAAAAAGGTACATATGCCCACATGTGGTGGAGCTGCAAAAATGTTCTGGAATTTTGGCAGAAAGTGTTTGCAGAAATATCAGAAATAATTGGGATGGAATTAGAAGTCTGCCCAAAATTAGCATTGTTAACAATAACAGAAAAGTTAGTTTGTTTAAAAAATACAAAAAAACTGACTGTGAATTTGTTAACAGCAGCTAAATTAATGATAGCTAGGAAATGGAAAGTTCAACATGTCTTTTCAATTCAACATGTCTTTTCAATTACTGAGTGGTATAAAGAGGTATGGGATATCGCGCTAAATGATAAATTAACTTGTAATATTACGTGTCAAAAAGGACAATTGGAGAAAGACACTTGTGAACATTTGGGGTAAATTTTTGGATTATGTGTTGGTGAAGGGGAACGAACCTTGTCAAGATTTATTACATTTTTGGAATATAGAATAATATCTTATATAAATATTTTGGGGGAGAAATATAACTTGGTCCCAAGAGGTGGGGTGGGTGGGTGCACAATGTTTATGTTGTATTTTTTGTTTTTCCTGCATTGAGCAGGGGGTTGGACTCGATAGCCTTGTAGGCTCCTTCCAACTCTATGATCTATGAAATCTATGATTGGAAAAATTCAATAAAATATATTTTTTTTAAAAAAGAAAAAGGGCCTTTACAGGAACGGTGTTTCAATCAATGCCATCACAAAAGAAACTACAAATTTAACATCTATAGCTGCCATAACCGGCTGTTCTCATTGACCTACCTACCACAGGCAAGATCTTGTCTGTCTGCTCATGGCAAAAGCTTATGTTAGGTTTGCCCCAGCGTGTATTACTTTATCTGACTTATTCTGAGCCTTATTTACCATTTTGTTGCCCATTCACCTGGAAGAATTAGTTAGTACTATCAGAGTACAAAAATGATGGTATTTGTTTCCTCTGTGTATTATGGTTTTCTACTAGTCTTTTGCTAAACCAGCTATTAAATTAATATGTTGCTTTCAGTACTGTTCAGCAGCTAAGTACTTTCTGTATTCTGCCTGCCAACTAGTGCAATAAGTTGGTCAAATCAACATAAAACAATAACATTAAATTCAGGTTAGTCTAAAAGTTAAGAGGAACACTCCTGCTAATCACTGGCAAGAGATGAAGAATAGAGAAAACAGTGGAGAAGAGGAATGGAAGCAGGGGCTCTTTCGCTCCATTTTCACCACATCTACCTAAATTTCTCACAGATCCCCAATTGTTTTCCAGATTGTGTTAGCATATGGATAACAGTGGATTAGACAAATTCTAGAGGATAAGGCAATCAATGGCTTGCAGCCATGATGGCTATATGCTAACCTCCAGGTTCAGAAGTAGCATGCCTCTAAACCAGGGCTCTCCAACCTTGGGTCCCCAGATGTTGCTGGACTACAGCTCCCAGAATTCCCTTGCCATTAGCCATGCTGGCTGGGTATGCTGGGAGCTGTAGGCCAGCAATATCTGGCAACCCAAGGAGAGCCCTGCTCTAAACACTAATTGTTGGGAAAACAACTGCAGGAAAAGAGTTATTGGTGGCTTTCCAGATGCATCTCATTGGCCACTGTGGAAAACGGGCTAGATAGGAAGAGCACTGCCAAAAGGCCTATCGTTCACCAATGTATCAATTTATGTTTAACATCTATCTTCAAGTCCAGTACTTGGATGTTCTTAATTAGACTGGGAGCTGCTTTTTTAAGAGGCAACATACCTTTTGCTGTAAGATCAGAAGCTTGGACGACTCCTCTTACATTTCTGCATTCTGTTTCAACAGAAGCTTCAGATTTGGAAGATTTTGAGATAAGCTGATCACTCCAAAGTTTCCTCTTGATTGACGATTTGGCCTGCTTTAAGTTTTAATAGATGAAAAGAGTGAAGCAGAAATTGCTTGACAAACCATTCTCTCTCTACTCAGACAAACTTACAATTGAGAGCCTACTTTTCATTTTATAACAACATTATGGGCTCAAATGATTGAAAATAGGTCTTCAAGGCCTGTGGCTTACGCTGGCTCAGCTTGTCTGAGCATGGAAAGCTAAGCAGGGTCAAGCTTGGTTATTACTTGGATGGGAGACCCCTCCTCTAGTTTCCTGCATTGAGCAGGGGGTTGGACTCGATAGCCTTGTAGGCTCCTTCCAACTCCATGATCTATGAAATCTATGAAATGCACTCTCAATTTAACATTCAAACTCAATGGTCTATTTAAGTCTACACACTGCACAAACTAGCAATGTAATTTTATATTTAAAAGTTATAATTAACTTAAGTTGCAGTTTGCCTGTAATCAGTTCACTTAGTAAAATTGTTTGAAAGCTATTAAGGGCATAATCCTATGCATGTTTAGACAGGAAAAAGTCATACTACCAGCATTCCCCAGGCAGCATGGCTGGCTGACATATGTTAGGAAATGTAGGACCTTTTCCTGTCTAAATATGCGTAGGATTGTGCCCTAACCTAAGACTGTGTTCCAGCAGAAGTACATACCTCATTTGCCCTGCCAACAAGACAACCTGTAATAGACGGCTGTATCATCTTAAGGGTCTGTCTCTGTGACGTGCAGTTTGCATTACTTGTAGAAGCCTGCTTTGGAAAGAATACATTCAGGGAGTCCATTCACATTTCAAAGGTAACCTGCATGAACATTTTAAGAGCTTATGTATACTTCAGTCTGCATATTATGATAGCATGAAGTTATACTATTTTATCAATACTGCTAAAATTGCATGAAGAATAGCCACATAGGTCAGACCCTCCTGGCCCTGTTTTCTTGTGACAGACATCAGAACTAAACACCTGGCAGAAGCCACAGGTCTGTTCAGGATTAATTTCATCCTGTTACCACTCCCAGCTTGCAGAGTTAGGTCTCTGACTCATGAACAGTTATATACATTCAAACAATTTGTACTATGTCAGGTCATCTTTGAATTACAGCTGGATCCCATGGGATTTAGTAGTTTAAAATAAAAGTCTTGTGTCATCAACCATTGGTCTTTTTTTTTACTGTGCCTAACATGGAGACTAAGTTTAGAGTAGCTCTGTTTAATGAAATTTCACTAATAGTAAAGACTATTGAAAGCACCCAAGAGACACACACACATTTAAATGGACAGAAGTAAAATACTTCACAGGGTGCACATTTCCTTTGATTTGTGGCAGGTGTCTAGTTGCTTTGCTTGGGACATAACATACTGATCCAGCCAGAGTATTGTTTTGGGGTAACAGAACGTCTATCACCTTCCTTGTCATATGTAAATACCGATTTCCTGCATTAGTTCCTTTTTAAAAAAAAGTTACACTACCACCATGAGATAGCAAACAATGGTAGATAATCAAACAGGGATAACAGGAACATAATGTCATACTAGCGTGAGAAAGTTAGCGATTCACACTGTACTTCACATGACAAGAGCTCACCTTTCCCACGGTAAAGTTTCTGCCGCCAATTAAATTACTGTTGAACTAGAGGACAAGTGCCAGCTACTGTGGGAACCAGCATTGCACTTCAGATTATGTTTACTGCTGTTGAATTAGGCTGAAGCTGTCAGAAATATTCACTGGCTATCACTTGCTTGGATTAACCTATTACTTTTAGTATTTTATGCTTAACCAAATAGCGCCCACTGAAGATCAAAACCAGACAGCAAGTACAAATTTAACAGTGAGAACCTTGATGCTTTGGGGGAAGGGAGTAGCAGGGTCAAGAATAGATGGCTAGAAAAGATGTTGGCCTCACACACCCCTCTTCAATTTTCTTTATTCTTCCAGAATGAGTAGCATTGCTCTTTGGCAGGGGTCCACAGATTCACTTGCCACAGTCACCACAGTGCAAACCCCTCCTCATCTGAAAAGTGTCAACCTGAGCACAACAGGACAAGCCACTGCAGTCATCTTGGGCCCAAAAACACTCCAAGCACCTTTGAAGCTGGGTATGCAGGACAGCTCAGAGCTGGAACGAGGGCAGGGTTGTACACCTACTATTGCACAGGACTTTAAATATGCTCCACATGCCTCCAAAGCTCAGCATGATGTCAGAGACAAGACCCATCCTCTCCCATTTTTGCAGAGGAGAAAAAAAGGTTGCTGGAGAACAAATTATGGCTAACTACCAAGGCCAGCCAAGATTTGTAGATGCCTGGCTCAGCAACTAGGGAGCAAACTGTGCTTGCCCCTATCTCCTCACTACCCCAGTTGCCTTTCCTAGCCCTTTGGAATATGCAGTTAAGATGGACATAGCAACAAATGGAAAGGTCCAGGGCATGCAACATGAGTAGGTGGTAGGAAAGCAGCGGCAATAGAAGGAAAGGGGGCAGAGGAGATAAGTAGCAAGAAGCCGTTTGAAAACAAGAGTAGACTCTCTATAAAGAAGTACACTTTCATTTTATATCATGAGGTTAACCCCATTGGCTCAAGCAGCAGCTTTCCTTACTTCTAAGGGACAGAAACTATACCCCAAACAAGCAAACTTCTTTCAAGGTTGATAAAGTACTAGGACTCCACTATGTAGTCGTGGTGTCCAAGGCTGCGCCTGTGAAGACTACTCCCAATGTCTGGAAAGCCTCTGGCTCCCACTAGCACAGCTCACTGTCCCCTTTGTACAAAGTACTCCCAGACCCTCCACAGGCGCAAAAAATAAAAGTGGCCACTCCATAGCTGTTACAATGGGTCAGAATTAGTTTCCAAGCTAAATTTGACCCTTTTGGTGCTCCATAACAGATGCAGAAGGCTAAAATTTAGCTTACAAACAAGCTAATTTTGACCCATTGGCTACTCCTTAACAGCTATGGACATCTTCCCCCTGCAAAAAACCCTCTCAACTCCATTTTGGGCAGCAGGGGACACATGTGGCTCATCCTGGTTTTTAGAGTAAGGACTTAAGACCTCTTTTAGAAGAAACCTATATTGTCACATGACTAATGAATAAATTCAAGTTTAATTGATCAATTAAAGGTAGATGATCAACTAAAGCAGGGGTGGTCAGAAGGTAGATCTCCAGATGTTTGGGACTTCAGCTCCCAGAAGCCCCTTCCAGCATGGCCAATGGTCAGGAAAGCTGGGAGTTGAAGGCCAAAACATCTGGAGATCTACTTTCTGTCTATCCTAAACTAAAGCAGGGGTGGAGAACTTGTGGCCTTCCAGATGTTTTGTCCTACAAGATGCCCACCCCTGAACTAAAGATTTTTAACTGTCTGGAGAGGGATCTTGACACTGGAAGATGATTCACTACCACCTGTCAACAACCCTATTGAATTCTTAAGTATCTATACCCAAGTTCAAGTTCTAACTTTGGTCATCTTAGTCTCTCTATTTCTGTGAATTTGCCCTCTGCAAACCTAGATGCTAACTGAAACAAATAATTCTTTAGGTGGTTCTTATTGCCATTATGCATTAGATATTCTTCCCAAAATGGCAAGAAGCCCCTCCAAGACTTTAGTTCAACTCTCATTCCCAAGATCACATGAGATCTATAACTGGATTGCATGCAGGTTTTTTCTGTAGTACTGTAACACAACTCTTGATATGCAGCTGAGGAGGAGTTACCAATTTGCTCACAGCACTGGGGCTGGAGATGTTTGGCTTGGTCTTTTCCCCTGCACAATTCCTTCCCACATTTGACCATTATCCTCATCAGGCTACTGTTTGCCCCATGGGGAAGAAGGCGCAAGCATCTCACTAAGCAGCCTCAAGAGATCAAGTCATGTATCTCCTGTATAACATGCAGTTTGGCACCAAGAGCTAAAATCAAGTTTAGGTCTCCAAGGTTGGGTTCGCACAACACAACAGAGTTGAAATTTTAGAGGCATTTTCTAGTTCCCTGATTTTCCCTGACCAACTTGTGACAATTTCCCTGACCACCATTCAAAAATAACCCAAAGTTAAAAGAATTCATAGGTGCTTTTCATTCATTAACGCTTTTATTAAATGGTTAAAACTACACAAGTACTGAAAGGCAATTTTTTTGGTCAAGATTGGAGCTTTAATATGAGCTTCTTTAAACACTGAGACTAGGTTTGCACAACTTGACAACCCACTGTTATTAAGCCTAATAACTATACATAAAAGTATAGAACTGTAATGTCATTTGACATTACATCTCAGCAAAGGCCAATACTTAAAATCGCTCAGTTAATACTTGTTACCTTTGGAGCAAAGGACTTCTCAGCACCCACTTTCTGCTTCATCCTGGAATTCATTGTCTGCTTTTAAGCCAAAGCCTACATTGACACAAAATGTGTAAGAAATACATTTAAAAATAGTTATCCTGTGTAGCCACAAACCCAAAGCCCCTTTCAGCTCACACACTAGAACTCCATGCCTCCCTCCTGCCTCCCAAACAGCAAGTTTTCACTGTGGGACTGTGAGGTGAAAGCCCTGAGCCTTAGGGTGAAGGGGCTTCAAAGCCATACTGCATGAAGAGCTTGGAGATAGCCATCGGGCATCAAAGCCCTACAATTCTGGTTTACCAAGAACAGTTTCTGTGAAAAGCAGAAGGCCTTTTCCCTTTGCCCTAGCTTTAAAATTTTACTTTTAACACTGTATGACTTCTGGTCATAAGAAATGGGCTAAGAGGATTGGCAATCACCAAGTCAAAAGGAGAATTGATAATCTATAAAACAGAACCTGTTTTGTTCTGAAGTTTGATATGCAGAACTTATGCTAGGAAACTGCCAGCTTGCACTCATTTTATGTTACTATCACTAATCTGACCCAGTGTCCTATGCCACTTGAATGCTTTTGAATTTATTCATAAATGAACTGGAATTAGAAGTGAGCAGTGAAGTGGCCAAGTTTGCTGATGACACCAACTAAAATGATCAAGGGGCTGGAGCAACTCCCCTAGGAGGAAAGGTTACAACATCTGGGATTGTTTAGCGTAGAAAAAAGGTGAGTAACGGGAGACATGATAGAGGTGCACAAAATTTTGCACGGTGTGGAAAGTAGATAAGGAAACATTTTTCTCCCTCTCTCATAATACTATAACCCAGGGTCATCCCACGAAGCTGATTGGTGGGAGATTCAGGACAGAAAAGTACTTCTTCACACACACAGTGAAGTTAAACTATTTATTTATTTATTTATTTATTACATTTATACCCCGCCTTTTTTCCTACAAGGAACTCAAGGCGGCTTACATAATTATGTAACTATGGAATTCACTTCCACAAGATGTGATGGCCACCCATTTGGACAGCTTTAAAAGGAAACTGAAAAATTCATGGAGGATAAGGCTATCAATTGCTACTAGTCCTGATGGCTATATGCTACCTCAGTATCAGAGGCAGTATGCTTATGTATACCAGTTGCTGTGGGCGGGAGGGTGCTGCTGCACTCGTGTTCTGCTTGTGGGTTTCCCCGTGGGCAGCTGGTTAGCCACTGTGTGAATAGAATGCTGACTAGATGGACCCTTGGTCTGATCCAGCATGGCTCTTATGATGTTCTTATGCCAACCCTGTGGCCCTGGTCCTTCACCTTCATGTGTAGCAGAGTGCAAAGCTAACTTGTCTAACTAGTGTTCTATGCACTTCTGCAAAAAAAAAAAAAAAGAAGAAGAAGCCTCACTACTGCACTTAGCTCATCTGAGTTGTGTACCACTTGCATTACAACCATTTTCTGCACTACTGTGGAGTCCAGCCCCTGTATTTTTGCCACAATATCTTTTGGGAATATCCAAATAGCATCCATATTGTCTAGAAAGAATGTGACAAACATGGTCAGAGGGCTATGACTGCCAAGAAAAATGCCCTCCAAACATTCCAAGAGCAAAATAAAAGATCCTAAGATTTACAAATGATAGGGACTATATCAAGTGTCTGCAGATCCTTTAACACTTTGCAGGTTCTATAGCTCTACAGACAGAATCAGGCTGTCCTGCTGGCAGTTGTCAGATCACTGAATTACATTCCTTTGCTGCCCTTCTCCATTCTTACTGCAGAACTACCACCACTGGCTGCATAGGGGTATAGGGGAGACTATGAATTAAGTATGCACCAGGAGTGAGTGCAAGCTACCCAGTTACTTTTTCACTAGCCCCAAAACACAGCAAAACAGGGGGAGGCACCCCAGTGCCCTCCAGATGTTTTGGACCACAACTCCCATAATTCCCAACCATTGGCCATGTTGGCTAGGACTGGTGGGAGTTGTAGTCCAAAACATCTGGAGGACAAAAGGTTGCCTACCCCTGTAGTAAAGTATGGTTAAGCACAGCAAGAAGTGGCTAATCTTCAATAATATGCACCCTTAATGTTACTTCTTTCTCTACAGCAGGATGAAGAACTGTCAACTCTGATCTGGCAGCTTGATTTCAGCTCAAATTTAATCAAAGCAACATAACTTTTCACTCACATTTCAATTCCTGAAGACTACTTTTAAGTGGTGAAAGGTGACTCCACCCTTGCATTGCTTTCATTCTTACATAACTTCTGACAATACTCAAGCATCAAGTATTCCATAATTGTCAAGCTAGTTAGCATCAATTTAGCTATGCTGCCTGAACATTCATTATGTGGCTGTCAGTTTGTGCGGCAAATTATATTGACTGACATAATGACGTATACGTTCCTTCCTTCCCCATTCCCCCAAATAGAGGACCTGGCCACCACTGGTCTAGATAAGGCAACTGGTGTTTCTGAGGGCAATATCCTTCAAAATGCACAGGCACTATTCAGAACACATGGAGACCTGGAACATGCTTTTTAAGAAGGGTAGGCTAGAGTCATGTTGCATCTTGTGTCAATACCATTATTCTTATAACTGGTCCCAAATAGCTGAAAGCAGCCCACAAACTATTCAGCACCTGTAGCTACATGTTTCACTCAGACTTGAAAAGCCTACAAAGGCAAACAAAATTGAGGGCTTGTTAAACGGTCACCACCACATCCAGTCTCCCAAGATGACTTACAATGTAATCTTACACATGTCTACTCAGAAGTAGTAAGTCCCACTGAACTCATGTCAGATCTGTATTTACTTAGAATATTTATATACCACTTCCCAGTAAAAAAAAAAATAATCCCAAAAGCGGTACACAACATATTACAAAACGATACATCATTAAAAGCACAACAAAATTTTGGTAAGTTAATGATGGGGAAAAGCCAGGGTAAACATATAAATTTTTTATCATAGTCGAATGCAGGTCGTTGGTGCCTGAGGTATGGCAGAGGAGAGGTCATTCCAAATTCCTTTAAGCCGAAACTCAGCCCCAGAACCGTTTAGAAGGATAAATCCAGAAATTAAGTATGCAAGGCAAATAATAATAATAATAATAATTATTATTATTATTATTATTATTTATTTCTTACCCGCCTCTCCACTCAGATCGAGGCGGGGAACAACCAAACATAAAATACACAAGTAGTTAAAAACACAGCAAATATTAAAAGTAGCATTTTGGGAGGCGCAGAGGGTCTTTGCCATCTCACCAGGAAAGTAGGAATAAGGCCTCCCAGGTAGAATGAAGAAGCCCCCACCCCAAACGCTCACTGTTGAAAATCACATCACCGAAATGGCGCACTCGCCCTCTCAGTTCCACACGTGTTGATCACTTCTGTGAAAAGTTTCCCACATCGCCACGAAACCAAACGCCTCTTGGTCGAGTTCGGTCACACATTCAGGCAAGTCATTAAGTAACTATCACGTTAGGGAGAACAAATGACGTAGGCCCACCGTGCCACCCCACCCCTCCCCGCCTTTCGGGGGGGAGCCTTTCCCGCCTGAGAAACGGTTAGCCCCCTCGCCGCCGCGCCGCGCCCCCCCCCCCCAGTTAGACGCGGCCAACCGCTTCAAGCCACTCGTGGTAGCCGAAAGCCCCCTCAGGAAGCGCCGCGCCGTAAGACGCCATTTGAATGAGTCGACGTTTCCCGCCGTGGACTCAGCGACACTAAACCAACCTTGGATTAATACCTGCCTCAGAGGCTGCTGCTGCTGCGGCTGCGGCTGCGGCGGCGGCGGCGGCGGCGGCGGCGGCGGCGGCGGCGGCACTCCAAAGGCCCACTACCGCCTCTCTCGCACGCTAATCCCGCGCGCTCGCTTGAACAAGGAAACCTTTCGCGCGCAGCTATAAATACCTCTCTGCGTCGGTGGGCGGGTGTTTTTACGCCAGTTACCCATGCGCCGAGGGAAAGCTCCCTAGCCAGTCACTTCTTCAGACCGGGAAAGCCGGAGCCAATGATTGCTCCGCTCCCCGCATGAGTTGTGTCCCTTTCCTTCAATAAACTCCACAGGGCAGAGCAATGATTGGTGGAAATTGGCAGAGTTGGAGCCATTCGGGGGAGGAGCAAGGAAGAGCGCCGTCATTGATAAATTTCCAGGGATAGCCGTTTTGGTCTTTTGCTGCAAAAGCGACAAAGAGTCCTGTGGCATCTCAAAGGCTAACATTTTTTTTCTGGTTTAAGCTTTCGTGGACTTCATCAGATACATGAAGTGTCGTAGAGAGCTTCAGGTTTATATACAGTGCATATCATTGCGGGGTGGGGAGAATTGTAAATCTCACTGTTTACAGTTCTCCCTACATATACGCACCACCACCACCACCACATGCATTGTATATATAATCCTGAAGTGGGTTATTATCAATAAAGAGGTGTCTATATAAGAGATGCTGCCTGTGCACAACATAGTGCTTGACGGCATAATACGATGCACGTTTACCCAGATGTAAGCCCCCTACTGAGTTCAATGGGGCTTACTCCCAAATAAAGGCAGGGATGTTGAAGAGTCCTTGGTTTCGAGTCTCGAGTCCGAGTCCTTGGTCCAAAATGGTGACTCACGAGTCCCTCCCAAAGCTGACTCCACGAGTCCCTATTAAAATCAATGGGGTTTTCCCCCAACAAAATAAGGCTACTTCAGATGTGTAGCTTAAATAAATTCTAAGTACAAGTGTGCCTTTTTATTTCAAAACTGCCACTGATTTTGACAAGAACAGACCAGGCAGACAACCCCAAAATAACCAGGCAGGCAGAGGAGGCAGGGAACCCCAAACAGGCAGGCAGAGGCAGCCAAACCCAAAATGTCTGAAAGGTTGCATTTTAGGAAAATGATTTTAAAAAATAAACTTGCTGTACTTCCTAAAACCTATCCATGTTGCATTTGAGGAACATTATTTTTTCTAAATGTTTGCCCCCCCATTCTGGAACGGTGAGGTCTCATCACAATTTCACCCTTACTCTTCGCTGGCGATCACACTCCTCTCCACTCCTTCTGGCACAGCCCAGGGATGTTGAAGAGTCCTTGGTCTCGAGTCCCGAGTCGAGTCTCGAGTCCCATTAAAAATATTGGGACCCGAGTTCGAGTCAGAGGGGGGACTTAGTCCGACTCACGAGTCGAGTCCCCGAGTCTGAGTCCCCATCCCTGATTAAAGGAGGATGGGATTGCAGCCCCCCCCCCATCTTCCATTCTTTCAGAGCAGGGACCCACCCAACGTATAGCAGGGGACTCAGTTTTGATTTCTGAATATATATGCCATCTTCCCTACCTGCTCATAGAGATGCTGGTTTAACCATAGACTGAGAAATAAAAAATAATGAAGGACTATCTCATTGGGCAGGTTCAGACAACACTTTAACGCACACTGCAGCATAAGCCATGACTTGGTTCACATGACACAGTGGGCTCATCTAGAGTTGTTTAACCCACGATGAGCCACAGTGCAGGCCAGGCACATGCAGGCAACATTTTTAATATGCAACCCCCACTTGGAGGTTACCGTGTGAACCTGGCAATAACCCTCACACATAACCCTCAGTTTGTTGTAGAGCTGTGTGACGGTTGTTTAACCCTCAAATAGCCACATGGCAACCCCCACTTGGGGTTGCATATTCAAAATATCCCACCACGCCACACCACAGCTCATCCTGGGTCACGGTGTTCTTTCAGAAAGGCTGGAAATGTAATTTCAGAATGTACAATAGATACTTTTCTTTTATGACACATGAGATTGTATGGATGGGATGAAATTGATGTGTGTGGAAGACAGCCCAATTTAGAAGTTTGTACTCCCCCCCCCCCAAATGATACTTGAGCCCTGGTAGTGGGGTCTTATTTCGTGTGAAACATTTTACTTTTTTGTTTAGTTTTTTATTTTTTATTTAGTTTTGAAAAATATCCTGCCTGTCAAATTCCATTCCAGTGGAAATACAGCCCAATATGTTCTCCTATTGCAGGTTGGAGAGTGCTGTGGGCGGCTGGCAGAGAGCAGCTTGTGCAAACTTGTCCTATTGTTCACTCCGAACATTGCTGGTTGGGGGTCAGGCTGAAGCTGAGAGAATGATTTGCTACAATCTAGTTCAGTAGTAGTGCAGGTTGCAGGGTGTTTGTCAGGTTGAGACAGTAGTTTGCAACAACCCTGCAATATTGCCAGGTGCTACTATTTGCCACGTTACAGGCTGGGGGCTGAGAGAACGGAGTACAACAGCTGTGGCTGTGAGAGAGTGGCTTACATAGCCCTGCAATGTAGAACATTGTTATGCAGGTCAGAGGTGAGTCTGAGTCTGATTTGGATTTCTAGCCAAAAGTCCTCCATACCAAACATACCTCAGGTTTCAGCAAAAGTCAGTCTACTTAAATTGTCCTCTTAGACCCCCTCCCAAACCAGCACTCAGCTGCATAAAGAAGCTTTGTGCTACCTGTTTACTTGCATGCAGAAGGTTGGTGCTTTTAAATGCTCAAAAACTCTAAAAAATATATTTAGGGCACAATCCTATGCATGTTTAGACAGAAAAAAAGGCCTACAACTCCCAGCATGCTGTAGGAGTTGTAGGCCTTTTTTTCTGCCTAAACATGCATAGGATTATACCTTAAATGTTTCATTTGAAGACCCAGGTTAGAAAGAGTAGGACTCCTATCTTTTCTGCTGTCCTTTGTTTTTTGAAAGATACCTGCTGCCCAATCACAGATAGGGTAAGATCTTGGATTTCTCTATTGATTTCTATGGGCAGTTCTCACTTCCACACTGGGACAGAACAATGTTTTAAAACCTCTGTTCCAATCTTCCTTCCAGTGCCCTCCAGATGTGTTGGAGTACAATTCCCATCATCCCCAACCAGCAGGGCCATGCTGGATAGGGATGATGGGAGTTCTACTCCAACATATCCGGAGGGCACCGGGTTGGGGAAGGCTGTTCTATTCAAACTGGAAATTTAAGATTAAGAGATGGTCCACTCTAACTTTTTATCTCTCTCTGCATTGAACAGATGCCTCCTCCCTACAAAACCCTGGGAATTGCAGGTTTAGAAATCTCTAACGTACTTGCTAAGAATTGTGTTAAAGTACAATTCTCAGGATTTTGGAGTGGGGAGAGCCCTGACAATTAAATGAATACAGAAGCAGTATAAGCTAATTGGGACCCACCTAAGATCAGGCCATGAGCTACATGTACACCCTACATAAAAAGGTAAAACCCATTCCTTGAAGACCGATGAGTGCTATTGTGCTTGCGTTCTGCTTGTGACCTTCCCATAGGTATCTGTTTGGCCACTGGGGGAACAGAATGCTGGACTAGATAGGCCTTTGCTCTGATCCAGCAGAGCTCTTCTTATGTTCCTAATGGCATAATAAGTATACAAGTTGAGTTGTCTTTAATTAAAGATAAGGGGTTTATAATCTTTATGTAAACATAGGAAGCTGCCTTATACTAAGTTAGACCACTGATCTATCTCACTCAGTATTGTCAACACAGACAGGTAGCAGTTCTCCAGGGTCTCAGACTGGGATCTATCCCAGCCCTACCTGGAGATGTCAGGGATTGAACCTGGAGCCTTTTGCATGCACAGCAGGTGCTCTACCACTGAGCTACAGCCCATCTGCACTTTCATTGTGAATTCCAGTGTGAGTGAATTCTAAGATCGACATTAATGTTTGTAATCAACATTACAAACAGTAATGAAGTGGCTACACACTTAACAGGCTACAACTGTTCTCCCTGGCATTTGGGGCGATTCCAGATGGACGGCTCCTAGCATTGCCAATCCAAAGGCATTGTGCAGCTGGGAAAACATGGGAGGATTACAAATGGAAGACACCTGTCTGGACTCGGTAACATTCCGTGAATGAGGCAGAGTAATTGCAAGATAAAAGCACCCCCAGTTTTCTCGTGCACTGAGTTGTTTTTCTTAATATGGAGTCGTATTCAATCAAGCAATCTCCTATATGGAGTCTAAAGTGGTGAGGTCCAGGAACAGTCTTTCACCACCTCATCAACCAGGCGTAAGACCAGCATCTTTTCACATATTGGAAACCATCTCCGATTTATTGCTGTGAACAAATTCTGTCTGCATGAGTGCTGCAGTCATTTCGCTGAAATTTGCAGAATAGACGTTTAGAAATCACCAAGGTAATAAGATAATTCTAACGTAATTAACCTGACTTTCTGTTTATTTTTCCTTTAATCTCTCCCTGGCTATGGATGTGTCAGCCAGGTACTCAGAATAATGGAACCACTCCTTCTTAACCTGATGAAAAAGTTTTCTTATTGTGCACCATTATGATTCAATCAGAGTTCTTCATTGCTTCAGCTTGGAAGGATTTGTAAAGAATCCCTTGCTTTGGATCTAAAAGAACTTTCTTTCAGTAATTTAGATGATAGGCCCATTTGTGAAAACTACCACATATAATTACGGTAATGCCAGAAATCCAACGGAACGGCTTCAAGTTACATCACTTTATTTCAGCCCACTGAGCACAAAGGTCTGGTACACAGAAAAACATGTTGTGACATTTGCGATCATTCTCAACATTTTGCCAATCTTGATTTTTCTTTTCTCTAATTCTATACTGTATATCCAAATGGTTTTCAGTTTGTCTGTTTCAAAACAAATTAATACTCCTGGTGTTATGACCGTTTGCACTTCAATAGGCACTTAAACAAACAGTGAGGTTTCTCATTGAGTTCAGCCAATTTGTTTTGAATGTTTGCTGCACAGAAGAATGTATCATTTAAACATTTTTTAGAAGACATGGAAAAGAAAATGTCTTCTTCTGTGGGTTTTCTTCACCAGAGTACAAGAATAGAATTACTTGTTCAGAGTAATAGATAGTATTGACATCCCATTGTTATTATTTCTAGCAGCTATAACCAATATCTAGTAATATGATGCAACAAAAGCAATGTTTCAGAATTTCTGAGAGAAAGTGCTGTTCAAATAAGCTTGTTCCAACTAGGTTTCAGCATTTAAAAGAGGTGTTATCCAGTGGACAGAGTACTGCATGGACCTGAGAGGCGTGGGTTCAAGTGCCCTAGTGCCATGGCCTTCCTAATGAAGCTGGGCTGGGCCTACTCTTGTCACTGGGTTCAGGCAACTCAACAACCCACGCTCAAAGGTTGAGCATGGGTTGTCGTTGAATCATGGGTTGTTGAACCGTGTGGGTTATCGTGTTGTCTGAACCCAGCTGAGATAACAAACCATAGTGAACAACCCACAGTTCACAACCCAACTACAAACCAGGGGTTCTCTTCATGGGTTCTCTTCTGAACAATGTTGGATGGGATACTGCTGGAATTGCCTAAAACTGGACAGACCTCCTAAAAATAGCCCACTCCGAGGCTGCTATTTACTTCAAAATGTGCTGCTGTATGTAGTTAACAGCATCACTGGGGACAAGTAGAAACAGAGGGAAGGTTATCAGCAGCAAACTGGTGTGGGTCCCAAATTCTGATCAATCAATATCAAGAGCATGTTCCGGATCAGGGCCTCACAACTTCTTTTTCTTCAAAAGAAAAGTAGCCACTTTACAGCGGGCTTTTTAAAAAGCATGAATAATGTAACATGTAGACTAGACTACTGTAATGCACTCTACGTGGGGTTACCCTGGAAGACGGTTCGGAAGTTGCAGCTGGTACAGAATGCAGCAGCTCGCCTGGTTAAAGGCTGCCGCCGGCGTGATCACATCACTCCAGTGGTCAAAGAGTTGCACTGGCTACCAGTTGTTTGCGGAGCTGAATTCAAGGTGTTGGCGTTGACCTTTAAAACCCTGTACGGCTCTGGTCCAGTATATCTCAAGGAGTGCCTCCAGCAACATCAAATAGGCCGCTCAACAAGATCTGCCACGGACGGCCTTCTCCCTGTCCCATCAGCCAGAGAAACGAGGCTGGTGGGGACTAGGAGGAGGGCCTTTTCTGTGGCAGCCCCCAATTTATGGAACTCTCTCCCCAGTGACCTCCGCCATGCCCCTTCCTTGATTAGCTTCCGCCAGGCATTAAAAATGTGGCTTTTCAGGCAGGAATATGGAGTGGGTTAGGATTTTTAAGTTTTGTGCTGTTTTTAATTGTGTTTTATACTGTGTGTGTGTGTGTTCCCCCCCCCCCATGTGTTTTATTGGATTGTACATCACTCAGAGTGGCCGGATGTCTGGCCAGATGGGCCATTCATAAATATAATAAATAAATAAATAAATAAATAAATGTAGTTTGGCCCTGAGTGTGCCCATGGAATGCCAGTGGAAGATTAAATCCTTGGATAGGGTGAAGGAATAATAGAAATACATGCAACCCATTTTGACCAACGTGAAAAAGCTGGTTCACAAGGAATATTAATCTAAGTTGAATTTCAAATACCGTAGATTTTTTTAAAGGAATGACCCTATGGCCCCTAGACATTGTCTGACCCTAGACCGTAGGATAGTTTGGATTCCCAGCTCCTAGGTTGGTTGGAGACAGTGCTCTGACCTCAGAGCTGGGATTCAGAGCTCCAACCCGCCGCCCCCGCCCCCTTGCATCCAGCATGGAAGGAACTGTGCTGGCTGTTCTCCAAGGTAGGAAAAGAGGCCTTGGAGAAGGGTTAAAGGGGGTGTTTCAGGGGGTGGAGAGGGGAGGAGACTGGAGAGGCCAGAATACAAGCTATGCTAACGCTGCCCTCCCGCTAGATGGGCAAAAAGCCCATTTAGCAAAAACGCAGAGTGCGAGGATCGGGGAGGCAAAGTTCGCCTCTGCCGCTCTGCACTGGATGCCCATAATAAGCATCCAAATTCGGGGTCATACGGGCATCGCGATAGAATTGCACTCTAAATCTTTTAAAATCAATTATTATCTAGTCTGATCATTTGGGATGAGGCAGTTTATAAATGCAAACAAATATACAAGCCCGCATGCTGCATCACTGTGCGCACTCCAGATCATGGTTCTCAAATCAAGAGGCATACATAGTCCGTGGAAAATATTTCCATTCTTTGTCCCAAAACTTGAATTGGTTGCAACAGGAACTGAAGTCAACGGCAACCTTTAAATTCCCACTAGATGGCAATGTAACATTAACATTAATGCCACTATCCTGTTAGTGAAAAGATGCTTGCTAGCTGAGGGGCTCTAGGAGGATTTGGCAGAAACCCTGCTACATCCACTGCCAGGACAGATACACCTGCAGCACAGCTGAAATGGGGCAGAGATGTGGGTGGGACAAGGACAGCAAAAGGGAGGAACACGCACAAAGCCCAATACCACAGCGGTGCAGAACCTCAGGCCTAGGGGCCAAGTCTCCTGGGGTCGCAATCTGGCCCTCCCCAGAAGGCCACGCCCTTTTGCTAGCCCCACCCCTTTCCCCCAACCAATTGTTTGTTGGCAATCAATCAATCTTTCAATCTTTTATTATACGGTCATAGACCCAAACGTTTTCTTATTGTGCACCATTATGATTCAATCAGAGTTCTTCATTGCTTCAGCTTGGAAGGATTTGTAAAGAATCCCTTGCTTTGGATCTAAAAGAACTTTCTTTCAATAATTTAGATGATAGGCCCATTTGTGAAAACTACCACATATAATTAATGCCAGAAATCCAACGGAACGGCTTCAAGTTACATCACTTTATTTCAGCCCACTGAGCACAAAGGTCTGGTACACAGAAAAACAAATGTTGTGACATTTGCGATCATTCTCAACATTTTGCCAATCTTGATTTTTCTTTTCTCTAATTCTATACTGTATATCCAAATGATTTTCAGTTTGTCTGTTTCAAAACAAATTAATACTCCTGGTGTTATGACCGTTTGCACTTCAATAGGCACTTAAACAAACAGTGAGGTTTCTCATTGAGTTCAGCCAATTTGTTTTGAATGTTTGCAAAATAAAAGCAAAATAAAATCAAACAAAGAACACAGCAAAATATACATATTATATTGCGATAACATTAAAAACGTGAAACATTATAACGGTGGAAAACACCATAATAAAATGTAAAATAACTAAAATGGATATAATATATAAAACATGTTATTGAATATACGCACTAAAAGTAAATAACATGAACGATTTAATTGGTTATGAAATGAGAAATTATAATATAAATAGCCCTGAAGAAAAATTATTTTAGTTAGGGGGAATTCTCTTCCATGTTTTTGTGACCAGGAAGAGAAATCTAGCCACCAACTCTGTGACTGATTTATTTTTGTCTGCCAGAAGATAGGTCAGATACCATTCGGACGACCGGCCTGGAAATTTAGAAAGAACAGGTGTTATTGGCTTGACCCAGTCATCTTTATAAAAATTACAAGCAAAGAGCATATGGGCTAGAGACTCTATGGCCCCTTCTCCACAAGGACAGAATCGTTCACTATAGGGGATACCTTAAACCATCCATCCAGTACAGCAGATGGTAAACAATTGAACCCAGCTCTCATAAAAATCAGGCAGTATTTAGGAATAGATAGGAATAGATTCTAGCATAACTTACTGCAGAGAAGAAAGATAAACCAAAATATAAAGGAGAGCAAGTCTTCTGGGCATTAGCAGTGGAATGCTGGATGTCAATATCCTTAATACGGGAATCCATAATGGCTTTTGCCTGTTGGTAGCCTACGGAGAGGAGAAAATTTATAGACAAGCCTAAAAATTGCACTTTATTAATCAGGGTTTGGTGCCACACACTAACATAACGGTAAGTATCCTGGTGAAGGAGGTATATAAGTCCCAAGGATTCCTCAGCAAAAATCAACCTTAGCCAGAACCTAACAGCCGTAACCATGCGGCAACCTGCCTCCAGACGTAGAACTGCCACCGATACGCATCTGGGAACACCAAATAGCGTATATAAAAGAGAGGAAAGGACTCGTTCAATGCTGGAATCAAATCCCCTTATGCAGATGGCAATACTATACAGTAGCTGTACCAAAGATTTAGCTTTGAACACCTGAATTGCTGCTGGTAAAAATTGCCCTCCCTTAGTGAAAAAAAAGTGAGTTATTGCTTTAGTGGTGTTAGAGGCTGTATGGACGGCAAAAGATTTCTGAGATAACCACGATAAAGAAGAGTGAAAAGTAACACCTAAATATCTAAACTGTCTTACTTGCTCTATAAACTGGCCTTTAATAAACCATTTACACAAAGATATACAGTTAGAAAAGAACATGATCTTTGTTTGTTGAAATTAATTGTCAATAAGTTATCGGCACAAAAATCCAAAAAAGCCCTTAGTAGGCATTTCAATCTTACTAAAGGCACTCTGCTCTCTGCCAGTTTAGGAGGATGAAAATCTGGCAAAAGGCAAGCTAAAAACAGGTCATTTAAAAATAAATTAAACACGTAGGGGCCAATATGCAGCCTTGCCGACACCCTTGGTAACAGGAAAGGGCTCAGCTAGTTTGCTCTCGATGCCACATCTCACCCTAAGAGCAGTGTTCTGGTGGAGACACATAATTAGAAAGAGCAGCCTTTTATCAATAGTTGAAGAGTACAATTTGGCCCATAATCTGTCCCTTGTTTTGTTCAGAGTGCTCCTGTTCTGTGCAGAGCCCCCCCCCCTTCTCACCAGCAGAGTTCCCCCTTGTGAGTGCAAAATCTGCACAACATGGGACCAGAGAGATATAGCCCCATGCTACATATTCTGTCACCTGAGTTGTGGTCTCCCTGTGTGAGATTTATATATTCTGGTGTAGGTGTGCTGTGATTGGGTACTGAGTGACACCATATCCTAAGCTCTGTCATGGAAATGTGGGCGGGGCGGTCATCAATGTGGGGGCAGCTATTTTTTTTATTTCCCCCCTCCCATTGAAGTTAATGGGAGGGTCATTTCCTGCGCCAGGTATGGGGCTGGTGTAACCATGCACCGTTGATGGGGGGGGGGGTATGTCTGTGGACTGAAGTGGCATAGCAGGGGTGTAGAACTGCTTTCAGCCCAAGGGCTGAATTCCATTTTGGAGAAGCTTTTGGGGGCTACATTCCAGTGGTGAGTGGGAACAAAGGCAAAAAATACACACCCCAGTATATTGTAGTTTGAAGCTGTTACTGCCAGTAACTACGGTAAGCCTTAGCAGAGGCATTTCAACCTTTTAGAAGGGGGGGGGGGGAGATTATAAAAGCCGGGAAGTCAGCAAACATGGTCTTCCTACATAGGTTTGACATTATTCTACTGCAAGAGACTTGGTGCACAACAAAAATAAACCTCGATGGCTTTCTGTCCAGCGACTTCCTTCCCCTGTTTCAGGGGAAGGAGGGCAAGAGCTGGGCTGACATTGCTAATTTCCACTGCCCTGCAAGCAGGAACGGTGCAGGGCTGTTTGGCGCCCTAGGCCAAATTATATTAGGCGCCCCCCCTCGTGCCGTGGGGGGGGCCTCCGGAGCAAAGCAGCCCTGCTTTGCAACACCCCCCGCGCGCGTGCGGGACCGCGCGCCCGTCCGCCAACCACCTACCTTCCCACCGCCCACCGCTGCTGGCTGCTGCTGCCGCCGCCGCCTCCTCCTCCGACGCGATGGGACGAAGGTAGGTAGATGGTTGGCGGGCGGGCGCGCGCGCGCGCGGGGGGCGGTTGCTGCGGCGGCGGCGGCAGCGGCCGGCAAGCGGGCGGGGAGGAGCGGCGGAGGCGGCAGGCAGGGCAGGAGCGCGCTGGAGGCGAGGAAGGGGCGCAGAGTTTGCGCCCTCTTCCGCCACGCGCCCTAGGCAGCCGCCTGGGTCTGCCTAGCGGTAGCGCCGGCCCTGCCTGCAAGTGTCCATGTTAAAGAAATTCCCTCAAGAAGAGATGAGAGGCACAACGGGGTAGTTCACTGGAAGCCATCTTTATTCAGAATGACGCACCTTGGAGAGTGAGCAAGCAAGGCAGGTCAGCTCTGCCATACAAAGGTAGCAGTTCACCTTATATAGACTTAAAAAGAGCAAGTCCAAGCATGCTCACTCAGTACTACAGTCCATTTCTTCCTGCACAGTGCTAGTGGTCAGTACAGCAATGAGTCATTCTTTACATTATTTGATCACTCCCTTCTTTCCTTGTCTACCAGATTCTGTTCATGTGCTAATTTGTGTCTACTATGTGTCTGCTAGCCCCCCAGTAAATAATAATAATAATAATAATAATAATAATAATAAAAAATAATATTTATTTCTTACCCGCCTCTCCGTCTAGATCGAGGCGGGGAACAGCAAAAAATATATAATACATAGACTAAACAAAACACAATACATACTATTAAAACATCTTTAAAACATCATAAAAACATCATTAAAACATCTTAATAGCTTCCTCCACGTGAGCAAATTGCAATGCTGCAACAATCATATTTAGATCAGTCACCTTTTTATTTGTTAATGTCATGTTCCTCCCATCTCTAAGAGGTCCCGGGTTAAAACAGCAGTGGAAAATTATCTTATTAACCTGGAATCCCAATTTCCTTCAGCATTTTTCGTTGTAGCCTGTGACTTTAATACTAGAATAGGACCCAACAATTATGTACTTTTTTCTTCTAATTTACTGGGTGATTGAGAACATGATGTCCTTTCTTATAGCTGCAGGTGGTGTTGAGAGCACATAACGCAGGCCACATGCTGAAGCTAAGCAGGTATGAGCTGGGTCAGTGCTTGGATGGGCTGCCCACATCTGTTCTCCTGCATTGAGCAGGGGGTTGGACTTGATGGCCTTATAGGACCCTTCCAACTCTATGATTCTATAATAATGATAGTGTGGAGAAAGCCAACCTAAAACCTCTTTTTGACACACACACACTCACCAAGGTGGGGGGAAGGAACCCTAGGGGGGGGAGACAGCCAGTCTCCACAGAGACCAAAGGGGACAAACAACATCTGCATAGAATCACCCCAGGGGGGAAGGCAGGAAGCATCCCCAGGTTCGTCAATGCTCTCGTATATCAGCCCCATCTACATAAGACTTGAATACCTTGCCAGAGCAGACACTTCAGCACCTATAAGAAAGGACCATTCAACACCACAGGATGGGACCATTAAGCAAGTGGCTTCAAAGGGACCCCACCCCACAGGGGGAAGGCGTCACCCCACCTGACCTAAAAGGCCACCCCTCAGGGAGGGTGGCAACCCACCTGATTGGCAACCTACCTGATTACGGAGGGAGGGGCTACCTGAAACCCAAGGTATAAAACACCCTGCGCAAGGGAACTGAGTTGTTGGACCTGATCAGCAATCTTGCCCTATGCTTGAGGTAAGGGAACGAAGGGATCGGCAACCCCGGGTAGCAGCACCAGGCGTGCTCCAGCTAGCTGAAATCACTGGCCGCTTGGGTTGACCGGACTCCCGGGAAACCAAGCTGAAATCACTCACAAGCCGCTTGGGTAGACCGGACCTCCGCCGGGAACCCAGCTAGCCGCTTGGGTAGACCGGACCTCTGCCGGGAACCCAGCTAGCAGCATGCGGTTGACCGGGCATCTGCTGGAGCCCGAGCTGAACTAACTAGCTGAGTGTGAGAGCTGGACTGACCCAGGTTCAAAAGCTCCCCTAGCCAATGACCCTCAGTCCCAGTCACGCAGGCGGAAGGAGGAGATAACAGCAGTTAATAAAGATTAAAGAGTTTATTTGTAAGACCCAATTACATGGGATTAAGGCAAGCAATGCATCTCTACTCACTACATCATTGCAGATACAAATCCAATACCCCAGTGGTAAGGCTAGATGAAGTGAAGTCCAAGAGACATGTCGAGTCGAGACAAGAGACAGCAAGGAGACGAAGAGAGAAGTGAAGCTATCAGCAAGTGTGTTAGCTTTATACCACCTATAAATAGGATATTACTCACCCCAGTTGTATAACCTATTCATCAACATGTTGATCCCAAAACCTGTCCAAGGTTGCTGAGTCATATCATCTCGAGACTATGTCTCGTGACTAGAGACCTTGTGTACTTGAACTCAAGAGACACCCACCAGGTCAGGTGATAATCCTGATGTCAGGTGGTAATCTCGTTCTGCCTATGCAAAACCCAACATCCCCCTGCTTTTGCATTTGCCGCAGAACGTGGTTATTTACCTCATACAACAGCAACAGCTTTGTTGACATCTGATGCTGTTCCTTCATCTATGGACTTTGAAAAAAAAACTTTTGCAGGAATGACTTTACCTGCCAGAAATTTGAACCACCATCAAATCACTTCTGATGTATCCCTCCTTATGACACAGTTTTATTTGCAAACCCAAAACGTTGTGTATTACTATCTGCCTGCAGCATAGCAATCCTGCCTTGGTTTCCTGAAAAAACTGTAATAGGTTTTTCACATCAATCTCAGCATCATTTAAACATTTTTAACAATTTAAACTATTTAAACAAATGCATTCAGTTCAGCTTCAGTTGAACTCTAACTTTTAGATGATTGTTTCTAACAAAATCAATCAAACGAAGTATGGTTATAAAAATAACAAACTTCAGGTGTGTTCTTGTTGTTCTTACTATCACAACCACAACTGGCATTTCTGTAAATCTGTAAGCCACCTGTGCTCTGACTTGTAAATCTTAGTCTGAAGTGTGATGTTCCAGATAACACTCAACTCCTTTTCAGAGCTCTCCAAGCATGTCCTGTTGGTCTAACAGCCTGCCTATTACACTGACAGCAATATCTGGCCTTGTTGCTTGTACAGTAAAGCTCAACAGCCCAATGCTTCTGTGTAGCATTCAAACTGCTTTTCCATCAGCATGTGCTTGAAAATCCTCAATTATTTGGAGTCTCTCACTGAGTTAACTTTCTCCAAAATTCTCAATCACATCCATGATATTTCTCTGGTTTGTTGCAGTAAGTTACTGCCCTCTTGGTTCTCCTTCAACCTCTATTTACAAATAAACAGTTGATCCACCACCAAGCAGTTTCAATTCAATGAAATTCCAAACCCTGGATCAATTATATCATATTGCTTTTATCTGTCCAGAAAAAACAATAGATCATCCAACTAACAAGTACATACAGTCTATGTCCCTGTTCCTCCTGTTTAACAAACAAACATTGATCTGCCTCTCTGTGCAAATCTCAATTCAGCAATGTTTGAGTTCAAAACAGAATTCCAGCCTCCAGCTGATTCTAGCTTTTCCTACAGAAAATCTCACACAGTTTTCCAAAGACTTCCTCTCATTTAAAATGCTTATGTTCCAATATTTCTAACTGTGAAATATTCATACATCTTTCTCCACATTCTTAAACATCAGTCTAACTGTTTCCAAGCAAATTGTTGTTGCACTCATCTCATGATTATCCAGCTCCTTTTAACTTGAGCAAAAACCACAAGCAACCAATCTTGCTATTTGTCATATAACATTTTCCAATCTGGTTAGTTTTCATTTAAAAAATCTATCTGGTAACAATGAGTTCCATGAACTGCTGTTTGTTTCCCCAGCTTCAATGTTTTGTTCTTTATCCAAAGAATTCAACTCAGCTTGCATAGCCTGAAGCTATGGTTTAGCTTCCTTAACAGACAATTTTTAACCTCTTTGAAATTTTCAAGTTTCAAATGGCTTTTCCTGCAAATTCATCCTGATATCTCACAGGTTGTTTGACTCACCTGTTCCTTACCTCATCAGTTATCAGGTTCTTGTTCCAATGAAATTTGCACCAATGATAAACAATCATTTGTTTAGCCTCCTCTAAACCAAATGTGTATCAGTTTGTCAAATTTACCTGACTGTCTTTCAGCAAATGCTTTTCTATTCTGACTCTGAACTTGATGCATCTCCTGCATTAACAGAATTAATTTTGAAAAATGATCTCACCTTTTCCATTCAGCATTATACTCAACACTTCTAGATAATCTCACTATCCAAGTGTTATTCATGTAAAACACAATATTCTCATTTTCTAGAAAAATCTCATGTAAGCTCCCTTACAGATTTCTTCTAATTTTGAGGTGTATGTACCTACATATCAGATCCAAGATCCTGAAATGTTTCTCCAGAAGATTTCTCCTTCTACACTACTTTCTATAAGGTGTACAGTTCAATACACAGAACTATAACTTCTATCATGTACATAATCAAAACATTTAAGAGCTTCTACCCAAACCTCATTAACCAAATTAGTATTACCTCTTCTGAGTGTTTGTTTACTCTTCCACACAATCCATGTGTTCAATATCACATCCTGTTAGAAAGTCATCAAAACATGCACTGAATTGAATTTTCCCATATCTCAAAAGAAATAGGTAACATGGGTAATATGCTTGTTTCCCATCCAAGCACAAAACACCTTGACTTTGTTCAATACTTCAGCTTTCTATCTAACATGTACACAACCTTGTACCTCGTGTATTGATCAATTGACATCATGAAATAACGTGCCTTTCCTCTAAAAACCATCACAGTACCCACAAGATTACTAAGAACAAATTGAAATGAAATGGTTTTTCAGCTTGCCTTCCAGTTTACCTGTTGAAGCTAGCATCCCTTGTTTATGTGCACAAAATACTTTTCATGTGAAAATTACAATTTCCAATGCTTTCCCCAACAAAGTTTGCATTTTCTTTCAGAAGCCTGTGAATCTAAATGACCAAACATCATGTGATATGCATGCATGTACATGTCATACATATAAGCATTTAACCTTTTTATATAGTTGCAACAGTACAACTTTCCATTTCTTTATTACATCATTACAGTATGAAAGAAATAATCCATCTCTTAGCTTTGCCATATAAACATACCTACTAATTCAGTAGTTTACATTTTGCTACAGAGAAATCCACTATATACTCAAGTCATATATACATTCAGTACATTTCCTGACATTTCCAGAGCATATATTACACTTTCTTGAATCCAAGTTATCCAAGTTTCAAGAAATACAGTTTCAAAAACATGACTGTTAAACCTCTGACCATTTGCATAGTCCTCTTTCTGCTTATTTATGTCCAACACAGAAAGCTTTGTTTTAAACAATCCACTGTTTTCTGCTCACACACAAAATAATGTCCATTTTGTTATGTCCTGGGTAAAAACACAAAGTTTTTCCCAACAGCAGCACCCCTGCTGATTTCAAGCTCCTTTCTTCTGTGATCCCACATGAAGAAAATGAAGAACAGCTTCCCATTTTAAGCACAGCTTTCTCTGTTCAAAACTGCCGCGCTGTTTTTCCCCTGCTGTTTTGAAACCACGCCTCCGCTGGTTTGATACAGCCTCCCGTGTAGTATCAGGTTTCCCAAGATATGTTCCTGTCACACGTGACTTTGCTGCGACATGACGCTCCAGACGCTTTACCCACGTCAGACGTAATCCACGTCGTTTGTAATCCAAGCCACTTGTTGATACAATGCAAAAGATAGCTGATCCGCTGCTGAGTGAAAAAGCAAACTGTAAATGAAATATGATCCTCCTGCTGTAGCCTTGACTCAAATGAGTAGACACAGAGCCTCCTGGAGATATTTCCTTGCCCGATACAGCTCCTTGACAATCACTCCAGCAAGCTGTGGAAAACGAAATCCTTGTGTCCACCCTTGTTCACTTTTCAGCCTAGTAGCTGCCCGAACCGGCACCTCCGTTCCAGCTGCTTTTCACAGTCTGTAGCCTTGGATTTGCCAAGCCTGGCACCTCCGTTCCAGCTGCTTCCAAAACGAAAAATCCTTCGTCTCTCTGTCCTGCATTCTTCAGTTGTGCTGCATTCCAAGCCGCTGTTATCAGCTCTAGCAACATTGCCTTCCCCGGTTTATTTACAAACCGTTCTTACAAATAGTAAACAATTCCTTTAACTCTATAACTGCCGAATTTTTCCGTACTGCGTCTCTGTGGCTTATCTGCCCATCTGAGATAACCATCAGATCCTAATCTGGGCCCATAACCAGATGTGAGAGCTGGACTGACCCAGGTTCAAAAGCTCCCCTAGCCAATGACCCTCAGTCCCAGTCACGCAGGCGGAAGGAGGAGATAACAGCAGTTAATAAAGATTAAAGAGTTTATTTGTAAGACCCAATTACATGGGATTAAGGCAAGCAATGCATCTCTACTCACTACATCATTGCAGATACAAATCCAATACCCCAGTGGTAAGGCTAGATGAAGTGAAGTCCAAGAGACATGTCGAGTCGAGACGAGAGACAGCAAGGAGACGAAGAGAGAAGTGAAGCTATCAGCAAGTGTGTTAGCTTTATACCACCTATAAATAGGATATTACTCACCCCAGTTGTATAACCTATTCATCAACATGTTGATCCCAAAACCTGTCCAAGGTTGCTGAGTCATATCATCTCGAGACTATGTCTCGTGACTAGAGACCTTGTGTACTTGAACTCAAGAGACACCCACCAGGTCAGGTGATAATCCTGATGTCAGGTGGTAATTTCCTTCTGCCTATGCAAAACCCAACACTGAGAGCCCTAAAATCACGGTGTCCTTGAGACTTCTTGCTTGCTACTTTGAACCGTACTGATAAGCTGTATTGCTGGCGTGTGTCTGGGTTTGTGAAGGTGATTTTGTAAATAAACTTGTTTTATAAAAGATACTTTTGTGGCTATAAGTTATCCCTTTGTTCTGGGCTAAGGGTGATAGTCGCTAGAGACCTCAGAGAAGGCCCGCCCTAGGACTCGCTACCCCCTTAGCATTGAACCCGCACAGAAGACCAGGCTGTCGGTCTTCCACTGATAGGCATTCCAAAGACTGTAAGATCAATTTTGCAGGGATTTGCTTAGCTCAAATGGTGAGTCATTTAGCTCTCAAAATTCTTAATGGCAGCCACTGTACAGATCCATAGAATCATAGAAAAGTAGAGTTGGAAGGGGCCTACAAGGCCATCGAGTCCAACCCCCTGCTCAATGCAGGAGAACAGATGTGGGCAGCCCATTCAAGCACTGACCCGGCTCATACCTGCTTAGCTTCAGCATGTGGCCTGCATTATGTGCTCTCAACATATGGAGAGCTCACTTACATCTCAGGCCGCGGAAGTAGTGTGATCAACTACACTCTGATTTCTAATTCTGCCTGTAATTTGATTAAATATTTTCATGTGGCTAATTGTATTGAGAGTGATCACCTACCACTTTGTTTTACCCTCCTAATTCCAATTTCCATCTAGTGTCTAATTGCATGTCAACCAGCTCTACAGAGAAGAAGCTTTATCATTCTGCAGTAAAAAAAACTTTGCTGGTCAAATGGCTTAAATGCCAAATCTTCTGCCTCCTTGGTTTCTCTAGAAGTTTGTGGTTTGAAATCAACAATTATAGCAGCCTCCGATGCCACAGAGCCAGTGTGGCGTAGTGGTGAGAGTGTAGGGCTGGGACTCGGGAGATCCGGGTTCTAATCCCCGCTTGGCCATGAAACTCACTGGGTGACTTTGGGCCAGTCACTGACTCTCAGCCTAACCTACCTCACAGGGTTGTGGTGAGGATAAAATGGAGAGGATGATGATTATGTAAGCCGCCTTGGGTTCCTTGCAGGAAAAAAGGCGGGGTATAAATATAATAAATAAATAAATAATAAATAAATAAATAAGTTCTTCGAGGACCAACTTATCCAGGCCTTGCAGGTGACCTTGAACCCAAAGCAAGTCGAACCTAGGAACATCATTACCAAAGAATCTTCTAGCTGGTTTGATAAGGAATGTATGCTTAAGAAACATCAACTAAGAACCATGTATCAGTATAGGAAGGAGAAAGGTGGGGTATTACCCCAAGAATATTACGTACTTAAATCCCAATACAAACTCCTGAGAGCCCAGAAAAAGAAAAAAAGCCTTGCAGTACCGATGGAGTCTCCTGATTGATTCATGTTCCTTGAAGGAAAAAAGGCGGGGTATAAATATAATAAATAAAAATAAAATAAATGTTTAAAACGTGACACCAGACTTTTCTGGTCATTAATTACCAGTGTTTGGGGGGATCCCTCTAGTGTAATTGCTTGTAACATCTAAGCCAGGGCTCTCCAACCTTGGGTCCCCAGATGTTGCTGGCCTACAGCTCCCAGCATACCCAGCTAGCATGGCTAATGGCAAGGGATTCTGGGAGTTGTAGTCCAGCAACATCTGGGGACCCAAGGTTGGAGAGCCCTGATCTAAGCTAATACCCGGGTATCTCATTTTTCCAGTCTTTTCAAAGATTCCCAGGATTTACAGAGTAATACATCTCCACTATTATTAACTCCCAATATGCTTCCTGCTTGGGTACCAGTGAATCGGAAGTAAAGTCCTTAATTTCTCAGTTTAAGTCAGGGAAAGCTCTGGGTTCTGAGTCAATTGTCCCTGATCTTTTGGTGTAACATGGCTTGGTGGGCACCTTTACTAGCATCCTTGTTTACTCAAATCAATAACTCTGGCCAAATACCCCCTGCTTGGTCAGAAACTATAGTAGTGCCTATCTTTAAGAAAGGTGACAGATCCATTCCTGCTAATTATAGGCCAATTAGTCTGCTATTGTGCTAGGTAAACTATATGCTTCTTATTTAAACATGAAGCTAGTTTCTTGGATTGAGGACAAGCATGTTCTTCGATTAGCAGGGATGCTGACAGCATCTGCCACCTCCATTCAGAATTCCCGTTCCTCTGAGTTTAGCTGCAATCCTCAGAGTAGTTGGGGGTGGGGGAATTGACTCTCTCTGCAAGGATATATTGTTCCCTGTTGTAATGCGAAGTATTTTGGGGCTAATTGGTCCTTGAATGGGCAATTAAGAACACAATCCTATCATGTTTAGACAGAAAAAAGGCCTACAACTCCCAGCATGCTGGGAGTTGTAGGCCTTTTTTTTCTTTCTAAACTTGATAGGATTGTGCAAGTTTGTTCACTGGCTTTATAAACTACCTGCTCCTGGTGGAGATGAGAATTGCTCGAAGCAGTTTGTTGATATGGATCCACACAACAGCCTGAATTTTTGGACTGTCCTTGGGGGTGTGGCTCAAGGGACTGTCAGGATGAGTGCCTGCACTTCAGAATTTACCACTATACCACTGGCCTGGTCCCAGAACACACAGGAGATCTTGAGCACATTGCTAGCAGGTACCCTGCCTCAGGACTCCAGACACAAACATCCAATTCAAACTCGAACAACTGGGATGCGGGGCAGGACAGAGCACTCCACACAGGTAAGCAAGGGAAGGGGAAACACATGCAATGTATAACTGCTGCAACTCTCCCCAAACACACACCTTTTTGCAATGTGTGAATGTATTTATTACATGTATAGCCCACCTTTTCCACTACAAATCCTGCTCAATGTGGCTAACACCTATAAAATAGAAAACAATAATCAAAACATTAAAAAAAATCAATTAAAAAAGAAATAAACAAAATCCAACAGGTAAAACCTACTTCAGCAAACAAGTTAGTGTAAAAGCCCAAAGCCTGTCTGAATAAAAACATCTTGGCCTACCTGCAAAAGGACATCAAAGATGGAGCTAGTCTCTGGCATCCTTGGAAGGGTGTTCCAGAGACTGGAAGCAGCTACCGAGAAGGACCTGTCTCGTGTTCCCACCAAATTTATCTCTGATGTTGGCAGGACAGAGAAAAGGGCCTCTCCTGTGAATCTTAAGACCATGGCAGATTCATTTGGGAGAATACGCTCTTTCAAATGGCCTGGTCCCAATTCATATACAGCTTTATACCAGGCATTGTACCCAGAAATGGACTGATAGCCAGTGAAGCTGCTGTAACAAGGGAGTCACATGCTCCCTATATAGAGGGAAGCGGGGCCATTCCATCTGAGCCCTCTGAAGGGCCCATCAGTTCACCGCCCCATCTCCCCTTGTTAAAGCGAGTGCCAGCAGCAGCCAAAAAGCTGGTCTCGCTAGATAGTGCTGCTACTGTGCTCACCATTTTAATTCCCCCAATATCTTGGGTCCCTTCAGAGTGTCTCTACAGAGTGGTGTTCAGTTGGAAATTGGAACACCAGATGTATTGTGGGAAAATTAAAATGGCAAGTGCCGCAATCATGCTTCCCGGCAAGATGCCTTTTTTGTTGTTGCTGAGACTAGTGCTTCAACAAGGTAAGGGGAGGCAATTGGACAGGACTGGTGCAAGGCAGTTTGGTGCCCTAGGCAAGATCAGATATTTAGCGGCCCCTTCCCACTTGAGAGCGCTGTATTTTTTTTTCAAGGCGTTTCTGGCGCCCCCTTTAGCCCTGCGCCCTAGGCAGCTGCCTAGTTGGCCTAATGGTAGCACAGGCCCTGCAATTGGAGCTGCTGGTGGCCGCACCTTCGTTGCCTGGGAGGCAGAGGGTTTGGCCAACTCCAGTGGCTCCACTGGTCTCACTGCTGCCAGAAGCAGGAAGACTTGCTGGCTCCGTTGCCCATAGGGTGGGATTCACTGGTGCTGAGGGCCCCACCCAGAGGGCTGCCAAGAGCCTTGCCAAATCTTCTTCTACCTCGACTGCCACCTATCTGCCATTCCATCAGGTTGCAGCAAATGGCACAGCAGGGGCACACCATTGTCTCTAACTGGGTTCCTTTTGATGCCTCCTCTACTCCTCAACTGGTTATTATAAGAACTCTGTAACTTTAAGAACTGGTACCTGAGTTTGCCTCTTTTATTTCTCTCTTCCCCTCCTCCCTCTCCATTGCTTTTTCCTTCTGTGTTTTGTCCTTTAGATGATAAGCCAGAGGGCAGGGACTGTCTTGTTTTTTGGTGATCAGTAAACTGCTCTGGGAGCCTTATTGAAAATGCTTTAAACAAACATCTAATTGTTGTCAATGGTTCCTATTTGTAGTCTTGAGGAAAGTGTTATTGTTCACAAGAAATGCACTTTACTGATTTGATTAATTTGTTGCATGATTTAAACATACACAACACCATTTTCAGTTGACACAAACCATGCATATTTTATACTTGGGTCTTTATACCCAAGCATAAAATCAAAATTAGAATGCTGGAAGTTGTAGGTCTTTTTTCTGTCTAAACATGCATAGGATTGCATCTTTAACAAAGTAAACAATGTAACTTTTAGACAGAGGGTATATAAATAATAAAATACCTTACATATGTAACTTCACCACGGTTTCTAAAACCTCAGAAACGAAGGACCAATGAGCCAAAGTCTGCAATCCTATACACACTTAGCTGGGAATAAACTCCACTGAATTCAATTGGGCTTACTTCCGAATAGACATGCATAGGATTGCACTGTAAGGCGCTTTCCTAATTGTAACAGCCTGGTCTCATGCGCGTTTACTCAGACGTGAGCATCATCGATTTCAGTGGGACTAGCACCCAAGCAAGCGTGCGTCCAACGCATACCAATTTTGGAATATTTCGCATCAATAGGACGCGAACAGCTCTTATATAACACGAGCAAACTACAGATTCTTATCGTATGTGACACGCTCTCGGGAGAAAAGCGATGGCTCTGCGGGCTACGGCGTGGTGACGTCAGAGTTGGTTAAGGGGAGTGCTTGTCGTCACGCGTCCCAGGTTAAAGTCGAGAGGGAAAGGGCGGGGCGAGGGAATGGAGTCTGTCTCCGGACAGAAATTAAGCTTCCATCTTATAAGAAAAAGGGGAGGGGCGGGCGCGCCCTTCTTTAAACCCCTTACCACGACGGGGATTTTTCGCGCTTCCCCTTGAGCCTTAACCGGCGCAGTCGCTTATGACAAGGGTGGTTCTTGAGATAACGAAAACGCACAGTGCGCAGCCAGCTCACATGGAGAGTAGTAAAGGGAGGAATATGGCCGAGGAGAACGTTGGGGATAAGAGTTCCCCATGAGACGAGAGGCGCGCCGTGCCTCATAGAAAGCGATGCACCCTCTTGGATGGAGAAAAAGGGGACGAACGGAGGGAGCGCTGAGTAGGGCCGCCAAGTAGTATAGCCAGACTCAGGAGGGGGTAGTGCATGGCCCGTAACAGCTGCTTCTTAGTTGCTCTGAACTTAACAAATATTGCTGGTCATCACGAAACAGCTTCCTGTGTGCATTTAGCAGGAATTCAACAGGTGCAGCTGTGTGTTGCCATACAGCTTTTAAAGGTGCAGAGCCCCTGGGTTGTATCCCCATGTTAGTCCTGCTTAGAGTAGTGAATAGGACTTAAGTGAGACTAACACTGGATACAACCGCCTGCCAGGAAGGAGGAGATGGAAAACAGGTGGCATCCCGAGGTGCAAAATAGGTTAGGAAAGGTGAGGTTTTATCGAAACAGTCTCAGCGTTCTATAGTAGTAGGCTTTCCAGTTGCACAGAGCTCTTCCGGCATTAACTCAAGTCTCCACCTTTCTTTAGGTGACCGTTTTGTCAGGTCTGATATGGCTTTGTGTAATTCAAAAACTCAAACCCCTCATGCAGCTCAAACCTATGCATGTTTACTCAAGTAAAACCTAAATTAAATAGGCCATAATCTCAGGTAAGTGTGCATAGGAGAGCAGCCTGACAGGAGGACTTGGGTTGGGTACGATTAAAAAGCACAACCATCACTGCATTGCATTTCATACCAGTTTGGAGGCATTTACTTGGGATAGAACTATTTTTTAATCTCTCAAAACAACTGCTGAACAAGTTGTGGTACACAGAACAACCATACTGTATGTCGTATTTAGACAAGCTGCAATAGAAAAGAGTTCAAAAGCGGCCAAAAACAAAACCGCAAGGGTGGGTAGGCCAACATCCTCTACGCCGTATCTAACCAACCGTCCACATTCGGCAACACGTATATCAGTCACTCCAAATGCCTTTTAATCTTGATCTCATGCGGTGAACGCGCTTGTAATACTGTATTTATTGCATCGTGTGTGCACTTGTTTACTTTCAAGTAAATCATCATCATCAGGCGATCACTCGTGACCGAGTAAGATTGTCTTCCGGGATAAAAGGAGGAAATTCTAAAGAAGATTGTGTAGACTCTAGCGATGGGTCCGTAAGTGACTGTGGAGGCCAATTCTAGATCCACACAGCTTCCCACAGTGAGGACACAGGTTACCAGATAGAAGATGGTCCTGTAAAGGATTCATTTGACGTGCTTTTCGCTTAGCACGTTTCTCCCTTTCACCTTGCACTCGGGCTTCTTCAAAGTCCATGGAACCTTTGTGAAAGGCCAACCTCCAGTTAGATCGTTCATGGGCCAGAGCTTCCCAGTTTTCGATGCTTATATTGCATTTTTTTAGATTAGCCTTATGAACATCTTTAAACCTCTTATATTGACCACCGATATTCCGCTTTCCATCCTTGAGTTGGGAGTAAAGTAACTGCTTTGGGAGACGGCAGTCAGGCATTCGAACAACATGACCGGTCCACTGAAGTTGGCGTTGAAGGATCATTTTTTCAATGCTAGTAGTCTTTGCTTCTTCCAGTACACTGACATTTGTTCGCCTATCTTCCCAAGTAATTTGCAGGATTTTCCGGAGGCAACGTTGATGAAACCTTTCAAGGAGGTGGAAGTGACGTTTATAGATAGTCCATGTTTCGCAGGCATACAATAAAGTTGGTAATACAATGGCTTCATAAACCAGTGTTTTGGTCTTCTTACAAATATCCCGATCCTCGAACACTCTATGTTTCATTCGAGAAAATGCGGCACTTGCGGAGCTCAGACGATGCTGGATTTCACTGTCGATGTTAGCTGTAACAGAAAGATAGCTGCCAAGATAGAGAAAATGATCGACATTTTCCAGTATTGTCCCGCCAAGCTGGATAGATGGCATCACCAAAGGATTGGCTTGCACTTGCTGATGAAGCACTTTGGTTTTTTTGATGTTAAGTGAGAGACCAAGTTTTTCGTATGCTTCTGCAAAAGCATTTAGGATAGTTTGGAGATCATCCTCTGAATGTGCGGAGACCACATTATCATCAGCATACTGAAGTTCCACAACGGAGGTTGTAATTACCTTACTTTTTGCTTTCAGCCTGCTGAGATTAAAAAGCTTTCCATCTGTTCGATATATAATTCCCACACCGGTGGGAAGTTTCCCCTTGACAAGATGTAAAACCATGGCGATGAAAATGGCAAATAATGTTGGGGCGATAACACATCCCTGTTTAACACCTGATCCCACTTTAAATGGAGCACCATGAGAGCCGTTGTTGTCCAAAACCGTTGCCGTCATGTTGTCATGGAGAAGTCGCAAGATATTCACAAATTTATTGGGGCATCCAATTTTCATAAGGATAGTCCAGAGAGCTGTACGGTCTACAGTATCAAAGGCCTTAGCCAGATCGATAAATGCCATATAAAGGGGTTGATTTTGCTCCCGGCATTTTTCTTGGAGCTGACGTGCAGTAAAAATCATGTCTACTGTCCCTCTAGAGGGGCGGAAACCATATTGAGTTTCAGGGAGGATCTCTTCTGAAATAGATAGAAGACGGTTTGCGAGAATCCTAGCAAATATTTTACCTGCGGTTGCCAAGAGAGAAATGCCCCGATAGTTTCCACAGTCTGTTCTATCACCCTTCTTAAAGAGGGTGATAATTATGGCATCCCTGAAGTCTTCCGGGATCTCTTCTCTTATCCAGATTTTTTCGATGAGTTTATGAAGATGTTGTACAAGTTCGGGGCCCCCTTCTTTAAAGATTTCAGCAGGAATCCCATCTGGTCCACTAGCTTTGTTGTTCTTCATTTGATTAATGGCTTTTTTTACTTCATCCAAAGTGGGGAGTATTGCAAGTTCCTCTTTAATTTGTTTTTGCGGGATTTGTGAAAAAATCTCATTATCCACCTTAGATTTACGATTTAAAAGGTCATAATAATGCTCTTTCCAACGCAGTGCAATAGACTCTTTGTCTTTTAAGAGTTTGGTGCCATCTTTTGATTGTAAAGGGTTTGTACCATAGGTTTTTGGTCCATAAATGGCCCTTGTGGCCTTAAAAAAGCCCCGTGCATCATGAGATTCTGCAAGTTGTTGAATTTCTTCAGCTTTCTTTTTCCACCAGGCGTTCTTAAGTTCTCTTGTTCTTCTTTGGACCTCAGCCTTTGCGCTAGCGTAGGTTTTTTTCTTGGCAGCGCAGTTAATATCATTTTGCCATATTTGGAAGGCTTTCCTTTTTTGGTCAATTATATATTTAATCTCATTGTCATTTTCATCAAACCAATCCTGATGTTTCTTAGTTTCATATCCAATAGTTTGTTCACAAGCTGCAGTAATGGAGGTTTTCAGCTTAGACCAATGGTCCTCAATGTTGTCAGGAGGTTCCGTAGGTAGATGTTCCTTAAGAAGTGATTGAAGACGAGTTTGCTTAATAGGATCTTGAAGGACTTGGATGTTCATTTTACGCCTTGGTTTCCTTCCTTGAAGCCTACGTTGGGGAGCAATGTTGATAACCATTGTGGACCGGATTAGTCGGTGGTCTGTCCAGCAGTCGTCGGCACTCACCATGGCCCTAGTAAGAAGTACATCGCGGCGATCTCTAACACGGACAATTACATAATCCAGAAGATGCCAGTGCTTTGACCGTGGGTGCTGCCATGATGTTTTAAACTTATTCTTTTGTCGAAAGAGCGTGTTTGTGATAGTGAGATTATGCTCTGCACATATAGACAAAAGTAAGAGTCCGTTCGGGTTGCTATTACCAACTCCGTCTTTTCCAATAGTTTCTGGCCATAAATACAGCGATACGAATTGGGCTTATTTTCAGGTAACCCTGCCTGAGGGTGACACTGACAGACGCTGACCGCCCCGTGCGGGTATCAGACCGCTCGATCCAGGCTGTGCAGACCCAAGTCCATTGTCTGAAGCGCAACCCTATGTTTACGCAGAGATAACTCCTGCTGTGTTCAATGGTGCTCACGCACTGGTAAATGTGTTCAGGATTGCAGCCTGATGCAGTTGTAAGTCTGTTCCGGCTGCAAGGACGGACTCATGCACTTTTCGCCCTACGGAAGACACCGGGAAGCGACACACACACGGGCTGCATAGGTGCCAACTACCGCCTCGCCGCCTTTTCTTCTTCCTCCCCCCTCTTCCCGAGATGGTACAGTCGACTGCAGAGCGCCTGCGCAGTGGGTCACGGGCGGAGCCTGTATGCGTGTGACTCAGGCAGGGAAGGAGAGGCGGTGGCTGCCATTTTGAGGGGGTTTCGCTCTGGCTGCAGCTCTTGCTTCACGTCCTTCCTTCCGCGTCATACGGCCCAAGAGACTCCTCGGCGCTATCCTTCCCGTGAGCGGGGACAGGAGGGGGAGCTTCGGTCGCTCTCTGTCCTCCTGCCCTTTTCGTTGTAGGAGCCTGTAGCGCAGGGACTGCCCGGCCTAGCCTCGCCACCACCTCCTCCTTTTCCTTCTCTCGTCGTCGTCGTCGTCGTCCTCCTCCTCCCGCCGCCGCCACCATTTGCCCACCCCCGGTGGCTCCGGGGCGCCGAGCTTAGGCTATGGGGACCAGGCTGCTGGGGCTGAGCAGCGGCAGAGCGGGCGGCCCGGTCATCGTGAACAGCGCAGCGGGGATGGGGGAGCTCGACGGCTTCTTGGTGGCCTTATCTTGACATGGCTCTTGCCCGTGCTGCTAGCAGCGCCGCCGCCACCGCCTCCACTGCTCCGCCTGCGCCCGCCGGCTGCGGGTAGCGAGCCAGTCCACGCCACAGTCTCCGGTCCGGTCTGGTTTGGTCTCTCTTGCCGCCTGAGCCTCCCGCTGGGGCTAAAAGGATAGTGGGAGGGAAGCGTCTTCTTTTTTTTTTTTATGAAGGAAAGCTGAAGGGGAGGGGGTGTTTAAAAACCAACAACTTAAATCTTTCCCAAACAACTCCTCAAGGGGAAAGGCGGGTTAATCCTATTGTGTGTGTGTTCTTTGTTTTTTTAAAATTGATCCGAAGTGTTTGCCCGCAAACATTCTCCCCCTCCCTTCTAAATATATTTAAGTTTGCAACAACAAAAATCTCTGCAAACTGTTTCAATTTTTGCAATTGAAATCTCTTGGCGTGTTCTTTTCCGGTTTTTTTGGGGTTTTTTTTTTTTAAAGAACCCAAGTTGACCGAATGCAAGAGCGAATTCCGGGCCGTAGACTAAGTGCCCCCGCTGCGCTGAGCACAGGCCCGCCCCTTCCTCTTTAGTGTTGAGCAAGGAAGAGAACAACTCCGGCAAGGAGGCCAATCGCATCAGCCATGCCCAGCCCCAATTAAACCGCGCTCCTTTGCGGTGCCAAGCGGCAGAGGGAGGAGGAGGATTTTCGCCCTATCGGTGGGGTAGTCGGAGGGAAGGAAAGCTATTGGGGGATGTAGGTGTTTCTCCCTGGTAGGGGAGAGCTAGATCGCGAGATCGACTCGGGATTCAAAGCCTTTAGGCCAGATCCTCTCCTATAGCTTCCCTCCACTCTTTTTCAATGGCCATCATGATCCCTCTTCTCTCTAACAGACACAGCCTCAGGGCGTCCATGTGCCTGATGATGAGCAGGATGAAGTTAGAAATGACTCTGCTGTTTTTCAAACTCCTTGCTCCTCTGCAAACCAGCACCGTGTTGTCTGTGGTTGATGATTTTGTTGTTGGTAGGGAAACGTCTTACCTCCCAGGACATCCACTCCTGTTGTGCACTCCCTCCTTTGCTTTCTACCAAGTGTAATAATTCTTAAAAATAAAGCCAGGCAGCATAGCAATAGCAGAAATCTTGATAATAATCAGCAGAGTCATGAATCTGGGTGGGGTAGAACACTGTCTTTAATTTCAGTTTTTGTTTGGAGGAGTTTTTGGGGGTTGGGGCAAAAAACAACGCCCAAATGGATTGGGTCCATGCCCGTTACTATTTTTTTTTATACACACAAATTCTGATAAGATTTCCCCCCCATTCTTGCCCATTTATTCCCGTGGTTTAAACTGTGTATATCAGTGTATTTTCTTCAAATTCCTTTGGGTTTTTGATAATACTGCGCAACCTTTGTCCAATGATGGTTGGACTATTACTTATTTTGTTTTATGACCCCTGTAATAAGACAGTCTCGTAAAACAATTGCCTGAGGTGCATTTTTGGGTTACGCCTGTGTTTTATTGATTCAGTGGTATGAGCAGGAATAAAATGACTTGTTTCTGTTGTACTCGAGTCTTATGAAAAAAGGGCCCATAGTTTAGTGACGGTTTCCAAAGGTTTTAGTACCACCTGTATTACAAAATGGGGGACCCAAACTCCCGGAAGAAACAAGCTCTGAACAGACTTCGCGCTCAGCTTAAAAAGAAAAAAGAATCTCTAGCTGACCAGTTTGATTTCAAGATGTATATTGCCTTTGTATTCAAAGACAAGGTAATCTCAATTCTGATTGTTAAAGACTTGTGTGTTGTGACTTTAAATTGTCTTTATTATCACCCCCAAAATTATGATCCGAGACCAAATATGGGGAACACAAGTAAAAATCCATTAGAATTTTGTTTTCTTGGCATCAAGATTAGACTAGCTTTGATATTGTTTAACTTTTAATAATCTCAAATTCTTATTTAGTGGTGGTCTGGTAACACTACTGTGTTAAGTTTTCTTTGTTTATAGAAACGTATGTATTCGGTACAATAACAAAACTTTACTACAGGGTTTGAAGTCTGGAAGGGTGAAAGTTAATATTGTATTATGCACGAAGGTTGGGCACAAATTTGAGGAATACCCAAAACTGAATTTAGAGACAAATGGTGCACTCCAGGCTAAATTCAGCTTTGTTAGTTTTGTTGATTTTAATAAGAGAGATTTATGTTTAAGCATGTGTATAGATACCTTTCATTGAAATCAAAGAAATGAACTGACTGGATTGCACAGTAACTGGGTTCACACAACACAATAAGCCATGGCAGCTTATAAGCCATTTTTGTTTCAGAGTGGCTTGTTGTGTTGTCTGAGCCCAGTCAAAGTGGCTTGTGCGTGGTTAACATATCATGCTGCTGGGTTCAGACAACATGACAAACCACTCTGAAACAAACATGTCTTATAAACCACCATGGTTTATCACATTGTGTGAACCCAGTCACTGTCTCTAAATTGAGTTTTTGGTGTTCCCTAATTCTTGTGTTGCCTTTTTTTTGTGTTTGAAGTTCAACCTTGATTTCTTAAGTGTTAAAAGCATTGTTAACTACAAACTTCTCAGAAATGGATGAAATACAGCATTTTCACTTCCTCTACTTTCTTTGATCAGAGGAAAAAGTCAGCGCTCTTTGAAGTGTCTGAAGTGATACCAGTCATGACCAATAATTATGAAGAAAATATCCTGAAAGGTGTGCGGGATTCCAGCTATTCCTTGGAAAGTTCCATAGAGCTTCTACAAAAGGATGTAGTACAGCTGCATGCACCCCGCTATCAGTCTATGCGCAGGGTAAAGTAATTCTTCATTCTATTTTCAGGCGTCAAAATTTTTGTTAACACTCTAGGTTCCAGTTGCGCTTCTAGATCAGAGATCTAGATATAGTCAAGTAGGATTCAAAGCACTCCCCTCAGTGCATCCATTGGCTTGCATGTGCTTAATGAGATCTTTTCACTTTGAACAACAAGTTTCTCCCATACCATGCCCCATACTGCTATTGGAACTCATGGTGTAAAGAGGGGGTAGCTGTGTTTTCTCTTTTTTAAAAAAATCAATGCTTCTTTTAACAAACTGAAGTACATGGTTTTTTGGATCCTGCCTGTCGAGAGGGAAATCTATACTGGAATATTTGGTATGTTTTGTCAAATAGTTCTTATTATCCTGGCCCTTCTCAAAACTTTTTCACTTTACCTGTTTCTCACACCTACGTTTAACATGGTAAAATCAATGTATAAAAATATAGAATTGGAATGGGAAAGACATCTTAACAGTAATGTGGGATTGCTTTTATTTCTCCTGCAGAAATTAAACACATAGGCTTAGATCCTGAGTTCCCTTTTGTGAATAGAAGGAGCCCTTCTGTTCACAGAAAGTCTTGCAACCCAGAGGAAAATCCTGCTGGTAGAAGTGGGTTTCTGGTAGTTTCACTGACTCCCTCCTTCCCCTGCAGCCTTCCTATACTGTTCCAGAGGTCACTCAACCCTCCAGAACAGTTTTTGAAGGGCTGAAGTCGGATGGGGAATAACTGAAAGCCTCCCCCTTCCACCTGCAGGAGTGTCCTGTGAGTAGAAGACCAATCACAAGATGCTCCCGCCAGCAGAAGGGAGCACCGGTTCTAAGCCCTACAAATGGGCCTGGCCTGAAGGAAAACATGGAATAAATTCCTTCGCTACAAATAATTATTGTAAACTACACAATGGATTTTAATATTCTTGATAAAGGCAGCAAAAATGGAACATGAAAATGTAAATGTGAAAAAAGTGTATTTATATTGAAAATGGACTATTTGTTGCTCAACATCTAAACGACTACCTGAGGTTAATGTTTTAATTCAGGAAGCTTTTTTTAAAACTCTGAAAGTTTGCTACCATGGTGAAAGTTAATTACTTGGACATGGGTTCTGATTTCCACACTAGAAATGTAATTAACAACTAGATGGCAGATATGCAAGCTGTATTATATAGCTCAAGAAGAAAGTCAAAAGATTAGGAAAACGAAATACTAATATTGGGCGTGTATGATAAAGTTACACATATAATTTGAATTATGGTTATGAATGCATCTCCACCAATTCGTATGTATGTGTTCTCATACTACATTGATAGACACAATTGTTTTTTCCTCTCCCCTTACAGGATGTAATTGGCTGTACACAGGAGATGGACTTCATACTTTGGCCTCGGAATGATATTGAGAAGATAGTCTGTCTTCTGTTTTCTAGGTGGAAGGGATCGGATGATGAGCCCTTTAGGCCTGTTCAGGTATGATGTATGTTTTCAGGCTGTGTGGTGATAAAACCCAAGTAAGCCGTTACCACTTTCAGTGAAATTCCACCTTTTCTTTATGCTGGTCATAAGTGTTGGTTTGACAAGGCAGAATGTTGTCACATACAGAGATGTTTTCAGTCTGGATGGCATTCAGGATCAGAAGTGATGAATATTACTTGGGCATATATTTTATTTATTTTATTAATAATACCTACTGCTTAATATTAAAAATCTCCAAGCAGTTCACATACAAATAATAAAAATCACAGTTAAATACAATCTTAAAACAATATTAAAAACAATTTCAACTACAACAAAACATAAATATTTAAAATACACTATGAAAAACTACAATAACAGTACAGAAGCAGTACAAAAAGAAGTAAAATGGAGCAGCATATGATCAATTGTGAATATTTACAAGCCAGGGAAGGCCCTAGGTGAACAAGTGCATCTTCAGGAGGTGTTTGAAACCTACCACATTTTCTGCCTCCCGAATGGCACAGTGGAGGATTTTCCAGAGGGTGGGCACTGCTGCCGAGAAGGCCACCTTTGAGTTCTTACATGGCTACATTCTGTTGGTTACAGAACAGCCAGCAAGGCCTTCTCTGAAGATCTTAACAGTCGGCTTGGTATATATAGGGGAAGCTGGTCTGCTACTTATTCTGGTCCCAAGTTGTTGATGGCTTTGTATGTCAACAACATAACCTTGAATGAACATGACTCAGTAGCTAATAGGCAGCCAGTGCTGTTTAAAAACAACAACACCATGGGTATTATGTGAACATAGCTGGGTGTCCCACTGAGCACCCTAGCTGCTGCATTCTGCACTAGCTGCAGCTTCTGAGCCAGGTACAGGAACAGCCCCACAAACAGTACATTATAGTAGACTAATTGTGAGGTTACCATTGCATGGTTCACTGGCTAGGCTTTCCCTATCCAGGACCGGGTGGCGTTGATGCACCAACTGAGATTGATAATGGACTCTGGGCCACTGAGGTTGCCTGGGCCTCCAGTGACAAAGTGGATCCAGGAGCACCCCCAGTATAGGTTTAATCCATGAGGCAGTCTTTAGTTGGCTCAAGGCCATTTTGTATCACTTTGTTTTTGAACCAGTCTCTAGTTTTGTTCGTTTTGTCCCTAGTTTAGTAAACTTACCAAAGGCTTTTACCAATGCAGTACTCCGTACTCCATACGCATCAAATTGGTTTGCTTATAGTTAAATACAGACATATTTTTTCTGATACTGTCCTTAGAAAAGAGGAAATATGCTGATAAAATTCAGTCTCATTTAAGCTACTACATGTCTTTAGTAGCTCTGACTTCAAGTTGTCTGTAAATTTACTCTGTTCTGTACCTCAGGGATGATGGGCAGAAGGTAGATCTGATTTAACTTGGAGATTTCAAGGTGATTTGCAGTAGATTGGCAAGGATTTCTTCCCAGTTTTTTAACAATAGTAGCAAAAAAATAATAATTACTCTCCTGCCCTAAATCAATGATGAAATGAAGGGGCGGGGGGGGGGGGGGGGGAGAAAGCTTGTAGTAACCAGAAGTGGATTTTTGTATGGGAGGACTGAATGGAGCTCACAGTCCTTAAGTTCCTATGCTCACAATTCATTGATACCAAGTGTTGTCTTTTGCACCAGGATTCTAGTAAAAAACCAAATATATTGTGCAAGTCTGAAGTCTGCTCATGTCTGTTGTACTTGGATATATTAGTGAATATTAAAGAAGCTTACTTTGGATTAACATTTCTTACACATCTTATTTAAACTTTTTTTCATTACATACTTTATTTCCTACAGGCCAGGTTTGAATTTCATCATGGTGACTATGAAAAACAGTTTCTGCATGTACTGAGCCGAAAGGACAAGACTGGAATTGTTATCAACAACCCTAACCAGTCAGTGTTTCTATTCATTGACAGACAGCACTTGCAGGTAAACATCTTCCAGTAAACAACTATTCTCCTTATAATTCTGTTGCCTTATTTTTTATTCAACAGCTGTTGTCTTAGCTTAGCTTATAGATAAAATCAATTGCCATGGCAGAATGCTGAATCTGTTTAGAAATCAGGATTCTTTTTCATGGCATAATGTGTAAAATGCATTAGACAAAATTAACATTGTGGGTTATAGTGAAAAGTAACCAGTTGTTTTGCTTTCTCTGTTTTGTGAGTGCAGTGAAACATTCAGTGGGTATATTCCTGTTAGGCTTTAAAGTTTGGAGTGTGAGGATTTGGCCAAATGCATCAGCAACATTTGTTGTTCATTGTGGCACAGTTTCAACTCAGCTGCCCCTTTTGAAACATAATGACTTCTATATGCACTCAGAAAAAGTACGTACTTGGTATGACCCTCTTGCTGGGAAAGTCAGGATTCAGAATGCTGATTAAGTTATATATTCCGCAAGCAGCACCACATGAATGCTAAATTCTTAGTGATACTTTTCTGTTGGGCTGTCCTTTAATTCCATGTTTTACTTCTAAAAAGATGGGTTGAGAGAGGTTTGCAAAGGTGGTTTTTCCAGACAGTGCTTTTTATAACAATGACTTGGTTCTGAAATAGATTTATGTATCTCTTTCCAGACTCCAAAAAACAAAGCTACAATCTTCAAGTTATGCAGCATCTGCCTGTATCTGCCACAGGAGCAGCTCACCCACTGGGCGGTTGGTACCATAGAGGACCACCTCCGTCCTTACATGCCAGAATAGGATACTGGCCAGCAAAATGGGGAAGATCACAGAATGCAGGAGTGCAGTTTTCACTTTTCTTGCCATTTATTCTTTCGGAATAGAAGAAAATGGACACATGTTCAGAACACTATCCATCGTGGAACTTGATCATCCTGGATTATTTTCTTTTTATCATTTGTATCTCAGAACTTTAAATTTTTTTTTAGATGTTTTCTGCATGGACCTTGTGAAAGAGAATGCTCTGCATATTTCTGCATTGCATGAGCATCGTACCAAAATGTGAAATGAAGGGACTGTTATACACTGAAAGAAATGTATCTGAGAGCACAAAGTGATCATTTATGGTGGTGTTCCCATTTGTGCTGGTCATGTCCCCCAATATCAGTATTCATAGGGTGAGAAGTGAATGTAATGGTGTAAAAGCCTTATAAGCTTTGCTGTTAACGTGATTGTATCAGAGCTGTGTCAGATTCATTCTGATGAATAGGTCTATGGCTTGTTACAGTAGATGGCTAACCATGGGAAAGAAATCTTTTAAGGAAAAAAAGGCATCTCATTTGGTGTAGGCATTAATTGCCTCTCTTATTTTGCTTGGCCATGTTTGAGTTTACTGGCATTCTCATTTTTGGATCTCTTTCCCCAATTTGCTGTATAACTAAATGTAGAGTGTTCTGTTGAGTTGAATACATTTTGACAGACCTGGAGTCTGAAGTAGCCTAAAGCAGCTAAATTTAAAATAGCAGCTGCAGAAACCATGTTGGCAGAGGATTATTTTTTCCTGAGAGTTGACTTGTAAACTTGCTGGTGAACTGTGTTGGAAATACTGGTTTCCAAAACATTTCTTATGGAAAAAACTCTCCGGTTCTTTTGGGTGGGGGAGGGGAGGAATAAGATATTCTAAAGCAGTTGTGGATTTAATTGTAAAATATTGTTTGGAGTGTCAAAGTTGGTTTTGACAGAACATATTTTGTTTAAGATTGTGCAATGAACATAAGGAAGACTACTGTATAGTTTTGGCAAAGAATGCTTTGCTTAAGGATTGAGTAATTTACTGAAGTAAATCTGTATAAGCCTACTCCCTTTGGGTAAATCTAGTGCTTATCTGTTTAAAATTTGTATTTAGCTTTTGTTTGGAATTGGAAAAAAATTGGAAATAAACAAATTAGTTGAACAATGACCTGCTATGTTCATTTATAAAGGCCATGTATCATACCCGCCTGTAACATACGTTACACGTAATAGGCTTTTAATCTAACTGTAGACTAATTTATATCATGCACATACAACAGTTAGATATGTTTTGCTTTATCATATGGAAAATAGCAATTAAAATGCAATGTGAATTTTTTTAACATGAAATGTAAAAATACATATTCATAAGATACAGACTGATACACCAGAAGAACCTAACATTTCCTGTGAAGAAGGCTGTTTACTTAACGGGTTTTATAAGGGAAGCATGGTGGAATAACCTGCAATACAGCTAATGTGAGCCTCTGCTTGTTCGAATTGGGCCTTAGGAATGAGCATGATCCTTGGGAGAAGAAATAGCCATTATGCATTTCATCCCCATTTCCAGTTTCTGGCAATTTGACGGATAAGAAACAGTGTCAGGTCACATTGCTTGAAAGCAATTAGTAATCATGACCACTTTGGGTCTGTTCATACCTTTTGCGGAGCCTATTCACTTAAAATTTATTTACTACATTTTGTTTAGCAGTGTTCTGCCAAAGTAGCCTAGGCAGTTTGCAGATATAGTAGCTTACATACTAAGAGATGTATTGATACAAAAAACAAGAAAATAAACAAATCTAGGCACTAACTTGAATACTGTGACATAATGACCAGGTGGAATGTTTTCTAATGAAGAAAGTGAGGGGCCAAACTGGCAGGTAAGCCAGTTGAGCGACCTCCCCCAGGCAGCCAGATGAAATGGCAGCTATCACTGGATGAAATCATGTATTGCATGAAGTAGCATTTCCCTGTGTGACTTGAGTACGTGGAGGGATGAGTTCTTATTCTGGGGCTTGGTCATCTGTGCCGTGCCAAGTGGTAAGGTATAAATGCAGATGTGGCAAAATTATTTTGTTTCTACTTTCCCTCTCAAATCACATCCGTGAGCAGAAGCCTGTGAACCTGGAGCAGCAGTATTGCCTCTTTCTAGACCATGGGAGGGCAACTTGTACACCAAAACATCCTGAGGGCTGCAACTCCCATCATCCTTCCCCTTAGACTGGCTGGGACTGATGAGAATTGTAGACCAAAACATGAAGGGCCACAAGTTGCCTGCCCGTTCTAGACCTTTTCTAGTTCTGTCCTCTGGAACCAGGCCAGACAGTTAAAGACTTCAAGGGATGTGTTAATTGTATTTACTGTCTCAATAGTTGCTGTTTAAGTGCTCCAGTGCAACTGGTGGCTTACAGAAGCTAGTCTGCATTCTAGAAGCCATTCTTGTATGACTTATGTTCCCCAAAAGACCCTCAGTTCATATTAAACTTAAGCTCTGTGTACCATTGTTACCCATAATAATTGTTGAATTTTGCCGCCTCTAATAACACACTGCTTTCCTGACAAATATCACAGTAGAGGGGGAGAGAACACAAGCTGCAGGGCCCATTCATTCTATTAGGTTGAGATTGTGGCCTAGATCCAAGGAACTACACAACTAACTCTTCCTTAAGATTTGAACTCTTGTTTCTTGAATAGAACATACACACTCCTGCTCCATGCCGTATGGCAAATCTCTACACTGAGGAGAGTTTCATAAGCAGTTTGTGATAATGGCATCCTTACCCAACCTGGTGCCTTCCAGATTTATTGGACTACAACACTCAGCATGGCTGGCTGGGGATGCTGGGAGTTGTAGTCCAACATGTCTGGAGGACACCAGGGTGGCAAAGGCTGTGATCTGGCATGAAGGACTGATGAGGGGAAATGCCAAATTTCTACTGGATCTTGGCTAGGCCTGTCTATTTGGCAGCAATAAAGAGCTAATGGGAATTGTCTTGGCTCAGAACCTGTTTCCAAGGGGAAATGTTCTACTGAGCATCTGCTGGGAGCATTTCCTACCCACTGAGTAAACGCATGCCATGGGCTTAGGATGCAGGCCTTCCACAACACAGGGTTGAGCCCTAATGCTGCATTATCCCTGGAACTAATCGCATCCACTACATCAGAGATGCAGAACCTCCGGCCTGGAGCCCAAATCTCGCCCTCCTGAGGTCCCAATCCATCCCTCTGTTTTTTCCTCGCTGGCCAGGTCCCACCAGCTCCCCCCGCCGCTGCACCATTTGGGGGTTTCCTGGCTTTTGTGCAGTGTTTCCCCCATTCTAAAAGGTTGAAATGCCTCTCCTTAGGCTTGCTTACTGGCAGCAAGAGCTTTAAGCTACCTACATAACAATATGCTGGTATTGTTGGCCCTGCTCTCTTTAATGTCAGCCCTGCCCAAATTTCCTTTGCCCCCCTCCCACCACTGGAATGTGGCCCTCAAGAGCTTTTTCAAAATGGGATTCAGCCCTCAGGCTGAAAAAGAGTATCTCTGCACTAGACAAAACCAGTTTATATGAATGGATCCGGTAAGAGGGAGCACGTTTTACAATTAACAAACTGCAGTATCAGGACAACCGCAGAATCAAATGAATCAACAATCATATTAGCTGTGCACTTGTGTTCATACTTGTTTCTCCCTCATAACAACATTTCTGAAAGCAGCAGGTATTTTCTATCTGTAGTCATAGTCTATTCATTTGTATAGACTATGGAACGAATAGCCGTTCCCTATTGCTAACTATTTGATTGGCTTCCCTGTAGTTTTGCTTGTCTTCCCCCGCCCCCCTACTCAGATTGGGGATCTTTGAAAATGGGGAATGATTAGGTGCCATTCTCAAAACAGTAGGTAGCTGTCTCGTTGTGTGAATTGAAACACAGTCCACTCAGGCAGTCCGAATTCTATAAAACTTTTAACAGGAATGATCACTCTTCTGCAGAAAGCTTCAAGGAGCTATTTCACCCCCTGCTACTTTACAGTGGGGCATCAGAAGCACTTTACACAATCTGGGCCAGATAGTTCAAAGCAAGAACAGCTGGCATGCTGCTAAAATAATTCAGACTCTGTTACAGTGATCTTCCACAATCCTCCTTTCTCCCTGTTTTGCATCAGATATCTTAATAAGCTTGAATGCTGACCCATGTGTTTGAAAGACAAGGTAAATGCAGAGGAATCAGCAGTCAATAAGGGCAAAATGCGAGGACTGCAATAGACTGCAACAACTAGGAGTGGGGGAAAGACTGACTAGATGTTGTAGTCAGGATGTCTGCATACTAAAGAGTCTTAATTAAAAATGCACTCACACCTGCCTTGCGGATTTCAGTTTCTGGAAGATGGAGAATTCTCCAAATTAGAATCCTCATTATATAAAACAGAATGACAACATCCAAAAATCCCACTAGCAGAAGCCACAGCAATATGCTGTATTTTTGTAGCAGTTATAAGAGTGGTCTCTCTCTTCCTCGCTCTCTCACACACAGCACAAGTGTGGGGGGGGGGCAGCCCCCCCCCCCACTGCTAGCATACAGCCCCAGGCAGGCTTCCTGAGGGGCAATGTGACCCTCGGGCCAAAAAAGTTTTCCCTCCTGTGCAGGAGGATGCTAGAAGTAGATGAAGTTGACCTTTTCACACTTAATGATGGAGTGAGATGCCTATGGAGGAATACATGACCTACAACCACTAGGTCATGCTACCCAGTTTGGCTTCTTTTGACTCTTTCCTTAATGCATCACCTAAAATTAATCTCCAGCTTTACTCATATTAGGGCTACCACATTTTTCTTTACTTTTGCTCTTTGCCTTATGATGAACCGGTGGGCTCTATCTAATGTTAGTCTAACTCAACTCTCATTTCAGTGGATCTACTCTTGAGTAGGACTAACATTGGATACAACCCTGTGTATTCCAATTAGTGCTAGAAAGATCCAAATAATTGCAGGCATTTATATCTTCAAAGAGAGAACACCAGCTATTTCTTCTCCCGCTGTCCTTGGTTCCACCTGACTTTTTCTTCTTTTTTGTATTAGATTTTAACTTAATTGTCTCCATAGGACCAGACTGGGGCCTTTTCACCGTACTGTAATACTTTTACCCTCTTCCATCCTTCAGTCTCTTGTGCCAGCAGGCAGCTTCTGTTGGAAGTATGAAATCCTACACACTGACCTAGTTCGCACATAACATGGTTTATTTAACACACGGTTTGTTGCACTATCCAGGTTTTATCTGGGAATGATCAAACAAACCATGGTTTGTTTTCTCAATACCTGGGTTGTTTGTTTCCCCCATCCTTCACCAGCTCCCTTCCTGTATCCCACATGCTTGTAGTGTTGTAGTACTGGCAAGTAGAGCATCTGTTTTTGTTTTTTGACCACTCTTGTCTACCACCTCTGGAGCCTGGTGAACCAATCCATGAATAACCCACAGTTCTGGGTTTGCACATGACAACCCATAGTTTAAACAACCCAGAGTTCACAACCCAACAACAAACCATGGGCCCTCTTTCTGGGTTGTTTGTGGTTAGCAAACCATGGTTTGTTAGTGTGGCCACATTCATACCAGGACAACCCAGAATTCAGCAACTCATAGGTTAAACAAACCATGGGTTAGCGTTGTGTGTGAACCAGGTCACTGTGGCAGTGGCAGTTAAGATTTGTAGTGGTAGATTAGTGTTACCTCATCAGGGTTCTCCAGTGTGTGTAGATGGATTATTTAAGATGTGTAAAAACTAAAAAGTTAAAAGTTAGGATGATAAAATGGGTCAAAACAATAATTCATATATGTGTAATTGCAAAACCTGCAGCCTACAATATAATTTTTGTTTTATTACCCAGTGTTTATTGTTCATTCATCAGTGTGCATTGTATTTGTGCAATAAGCAAAATTACAAAAATGATGTATATTAGTCATTTGCATGTTTATGGGAAGCATTGCTGTACTCATTACAAATGCGATTAGCATAGCAGTGTCTTTGGTACCACTGAAACCTTAGTCCTTAGACATCCTACTACTGGTGGTGCTTAAATCTAGATCTTCCCTAAACCTAACTGCTAGATGATGGGGTTAGTGGCTCTGGGGAGAAATGCAAGTTCCAACAAGAGAGATGTGCAGCCTGATCCCATGCATGTCTACTGAGTGAAATGGGCCCAGATAGGTGTACAGAGAATGGCACACTTAATGACTGCTATAAATGAATTATACTGTAAACACATTTTTGTTAAAAACAAAACAAAAAACCCTTTTACCTGAGTTGTACTGTGAATCATTGTACCAGCCCTGCTGAAAGGCCTCCCACATGAAGGCTTCACCTCACCTCCCTCAACTGTCACCACCAGCAGCCATTCCAGCAGGCTGTACAGAGGGAGAGCAGGGCAATTCCATCAGCCCTGCCAGAATTAATTCCCCTCCTTCTTCCCTCCCCATTCCTTTTTCCTTGTGTGTCGTGTCTTTTTTAGATTGTAAGCCTGCAGCAGGGACTGTCTTGTTTAATTGATTATATGTAAGCCGCTCTGGGAGCCTTTTTGGCTGAGTGGCATAAAAATATTTCAAATAAATAAATAATACCTCCACCAGCCCTACCCATGTATTAACTAGCCAACTTTAAACTACTCCTAACCCAATTATATAGTCCTACTGCCAATAAGACTTAAGGACCTTAAAGACTACCAGATTAGTTATTAATTTATTATTTATTATTATATTTATACCCCACCTTTTTTCCTGAAAGGAACCCAAGGCGGCTTACATAATCCTCCTCTCCATTTTATCCTCACAACAACCCTGTGAGGTAGGTTAGGCTGAGTCAGTGACTGGCCCAAAGTTACCCAGTGAGTTTCATGGCCGAGTGGGGACTAGAACCCAGATCTCCCGAGTCCCAGTCTAACACTCTAACCACTACGCCACACTGGCTCTTGTAGTCCATAATAAGTGCTTGTATGGACTAGAGCCCACTTCGGATGTATGTAATGTATCCTCAGTTAGCATATAGAAGTCCGTGTATATATACAGTTCAAATACAGCTGTTAAATTAGCAGAGCAGAGCTAAAACTATTGGGCTATCACCAATTACTGTTATGAATTATCTCTGCACTTAGTGTATACATTTGAGCTTTGAACAAGGATGTCACAGAATGGACCAGATGTGAGCTTTGGATAGTAAATACTCCCATTGAACTTAATGTGGCTTACTTCTGAGTAGACATGTATACCGTAGGTGCCATGCTGAGGTGCCATGACCAAGATGCCCCAGCTCCAGGTCTAGACAGATCTAACTTCCAAGTTTAGATGGAATGCAGAGCAGGGACTTGCCTAATGATCTTAATAGGGATAGAGCAGTGTTCTCCAACCTTGGGTCCCCAGATGTTTTTGGCCTACAACTCCCAGCATGCCCTGGCTGGGGCATGCTGGAAGTTGTAGGCCAAAAACATCTGGGGACCCAAGGTTGGAGAACACTGGGATAGAGGTTCATATATAGTTTTGACCACACATCAGATAGAGGTGAAATTTGTGATTTATCTCTAAAGGAAAAGAGTTTTTAGAATCTGAGAGCAACTACAACGTGGACATCTTCTGGAAGCTCTGCTTTAAAAAAAATATTTAGACAACTTGCAGGGGTAAGGTATACAATGGGTATTTTTGTGGGGTGTTCTTTGCAGTAGGCTAGGTAAACTTGAAGAGAACATTATACACAGAAATGGAAGCTTTGCAAAACCAAATTTTACTGAAAAATAGTGATTTTCTCACCATACTGAACATTCTTTAGTTCATGCTTCAGATTCATTATTCTGGAAAGAATAGTGCGTTTTAAAGATCTTCATGCAGTTCAAAACTAATGAATAATCTCCAAGGAAATGGGTGAAAGCAGTAGTTTATGTTTAATTAGTCTGCCATTCATTCAACACTGGATTCAAAGTACACACGCAACAGGTTAGTCCTATGGCTCCAAGCACTTTTGCTCAAGGGAACAATATGGAAGTCACCAGGAGCACATGAAACCATTCAGGGTTGGATGCAGAGCTGATCTTCCACAAACAGCAGAGCTCCTTCCACTCAAGGAAAGGACTGAGATCCAGCAGATGCTCCGGCTAGAAGATGCAGAGGGAGAAAGGTGGTGATTTTTGTCAATTCCCCAGCCATCAGCGCCACCTCCCAGGCTGTTCTTGTGGATCCCCCAAGCCTCCGGAGCAGCTTTTCAGGGGGATGTAAAAAAGTGAAAATTGCCTCCCTTCTCATTCCTCCTGCAGGGGTATCCCATAAATGGAATACTGCTTATGGGAACTCTGGATCCAACCCAATGGTTTGAAGCCATCAGCATCACAGTCTCTCCCACAAATGGTATTCAAAGGAAACTTTCTTAAGTTCAGAAAGAAGAACTCCCTTCTTTTCTTCGTATCCCTTCTCTTTAGTGTTTCTGGAGTCAAACTGATATAAATTATGCCATTTTTTTTTCTGGGGAGGATAAATTATTACATTTATGTCCTGCTTCCTGGAAAACCTCCCCGCTGCCAGAGATGGTTTACAATAAAATGCATACAAAATAATAAATCTGAATAATAAATTGGCCATCAACACTGATGAACATTAAACAGGATTCAGATGATGACATTTCATTCACAGTGGTTACACCTCAATTTTGTTTTGCTGTAAAGCTACTCCATCCTAGTTTTTCAAAGCCCTAAGCTTTTTTTTCCTTTTTCTTTTTTTTTTTTTAATGAAGTGATCACTTCCTTCTATCAGTGTCCTAGGTGTTTGGTATGCCTCCCTTGGGCTATCAATTTCCCTGTTGCCTTGTTCGTTAAATCCACATTGGCAAAGGCTAGACTTCTTCCTTGCTTCAGAATCTCAGCAGTGATCAGGATTTCCTCTCCAATCTTAGCTGCTGACATGTAGCTTGAAGTTGGAAAAGGGAAGAAAAAAAGAATTCTTACATTAATAGTCCAACTTTCCTCCAAAGCTATCAAGGCAGTGTCCATGGTTCTCTTCCCTCATTTTATCCTTGCAACAACCCTGTGAGGTAGCTTAGGCTGAGAGAGAGGCCCTGCTCACACATAACTGTAATTAACCCAGGATTTGCTACATTACATGCTGCATGTGAGCCGCTTCTGCTTTGCATAATCAACCTCTGATCAGCCCGATCGTAGGTTGCTGCATGACGTGCAAACCCGAACATGTTGGGTTATTTGTGGGTTAAACAACTCAAAGTTAACCTAAGAACTAATTGTAGGTTAATTTGGGGCTGTTTAACCCACGAACAACCCGAAGTGTCTGGGTTCTCACGTCACACAACAACCTACAGTCAGGCCAATTGGAGATTGATTATGCAAAGCTGACATACAGAGAACTGCTGGGTTCCACACAGAGGTTGATAACTGTAAACAGAATGCTGCTCAGGCTTCCAAGCAGGTAGAGAAATGAGTTTGGAGAATCTGAGCTCCAACCCCAGCTCAGTCACTGACTATATGAGGCAGCCTTGGGAAAATCATTTGCTTTGGGAAAGGGCTATAGCTCAGTGGTAGCACACACATTTTGCATGCCCAGCATTTTCAGGCAGGACTAGAAAAGTCTCCCGTCTGAAACCCCGGAGAGTCATTACCAGTCAGTGGAGGCAACACGGACCAATACTCTACTGACCGTATAAGGCAAACTGCTTTTGTTCCAAGCTTTTGGCCACCATTCCCCTACATGCAAACCGAGAAATGACCTATTGCAAAGATTGTGAGGATAAATAGAGCAGAAATAAGGGCTGTAATATGTTTTTAAAAATCTAAATCTCCAATGCTTCAAATCAAAGAGTAATCAGACATCATTCAGGGTGCAATCCTATGCAAGTCTAGTCAGAAAAAGGCCTACAACTCCCAGCATGCCCCAACCAGCATAGTTAGCTGGGGCATGCTGGGATTTGTAGGCCTTTTTTCCTGTCTAAACTTGCTTAGGATCGCACCTTAAAGCAATCAGGCAAATCACTCACTGGTTTTCAGACCCTAGGCATCAATATAGTTTTTCCACAAGCACGTTAAGTGCCACGAGCAAGCATTTAAAAAAATTAATTGTAGCTGTTAGCAGCATCTCAGCACCGGATTAAGGATTTAAAAACGGGACCTCTTTTATTTGGCACAATTGTTGTAGAATCGAGGCCCAGTTAAATGGAAATAATCATTTAACTGAAATAGACCTCACATCTTTGATACGTACGTAATGTTCATATCCACACTGACTCCAGGTGCTCCTCTTTCAGTGTAGAGTAAAGCAGCAGTTGACACAATGTCTACTAGAGTTGCCGTCAGCCCTCCGTGCAGAGTTCCTCCTCGGTTTGTGTGCTCTTCTTCCACTTTCATTTCACAGACAACTTTTCCAGGGCTGGCAGAAAGGACTGTCATCTGGGAACAGGGTGGGGGAAGAGAACAGAAATCCAATTCTGCTAAGCCTCAGTAGGTTTTCTATACGCCACTACATCTGCAATTCAATGGTGTTTATTTATTTAACGCACACATATGGTGCCTTTCCACCTGGTAAAAGGCCTCAAAAAACATGTGTGACCTGACCTACAACAGAATGTTGCAGTGTGGAATGCTCCTGTTCTGGGTTCCAGCCAGCCATGCTCTCTTCCAGATTACTCCATTCCATTTTACCTCCCCACTGGTTTTCCATCCCTTTGCCCACCCAAGAGTCAGTAAATATTCTCTGCCCACTGAACTTGCACAGCACTCAATGGGCTGTCTTTTGGGGTTTTCCACCTTTGTGTGTGTGTGTTTTAAATTACTTCTGCAAACTGTGGGGTTTCACCAAACTAGCTGGCTATCTTTTGAGGTTTTCCACTTTAGTGTGTTTAATATTTATTTATTTATTTGTTTAATATTTATTTATTTATTTACTTCTGCAAACTGTGGGATTTCATCAAGCCAGCTGATACCTTCCTGTTTTCCATGGATGCTACTATTTTGAATACATAACAATAGGCACTTGGAGAATTAGTTCACTATTAGTATATATGGGATTAAGGGCACTAAGGGCACAATCCTATGGCAATGCCTGTAAGCCCCCAAAGTCAGGCTTACAGTCATCTAATGCAAAGTGGAAGCAGCAGTGGAGGTGATCTCTGCCTCCTGTCCTCCCACCCTGCATTTTCACTAGACAGACTTTTTTGCTTGTCCAGCTGGGGCATGTCAGAACGGGAGCGAAGAAGGCTGGAGAGGCATCAGGATAGTATCCTGGCCTCTCCAGTCTCCTCCCCTCCCCGCCCACCGGAATGCCCCTTTCTCCCCCTCTCCGCAGTTGTGTTCCCAACCTCGAAGAGGCAACTGGCGCAGTTCTTTCCATACTGACTGAAGGGGAGGGAGTCAGAGTGCCAATTCCCAGCTCCAACGTTGGAGCGCTGTCTTTGACCTCAGATCTGGGAGTCCGAGATATCCTATGGCCGCTCAGATGCTGTCTAAGGGCCATGGGAATGCTCCCTAAACCACCATAAACATAACAAGGCCTCTACAAATCCATTTATCAGGCTGCCAAGGGCTGGTGCCTCTGGTGAGACACCTCTCCCCAACACCTGTGGCTCATGCTGGCTCAGCTTGCCTGAGCGTGGAAAGCTAAGCAGGGTCAGGCCTGGTTATTACTTGGATGGGAGACCCCTCCTTGAATTTCCTGCATTGAGCAGGGGGTTGGACTCAATGGCCTTGTAGGCTCCTTCCAACTCTATGATCTATGAAATCTATGAAACAACACCCCTGTAGTTGGGGAACAGGAAGAGGGTTTTCTTAAGATGCTGAGCTTTGGAGCAAGCAGAAGCAGTTCAAGAGACTCACTGCTTCTGTTGCTCCAAAGTGCACAGCAATATGAGCCCCCCCGCCCACTGGTTAAGAACATAAGAAGAGCCATGCTGTATCAGACAAAGGTCCATCTAGACCAGCATTCTGTTCACAGTGGCCAACCAATTGCCTATGAGAAGCCCACAAGTAAGACATGAGTGCAATAGCACCCTCCTGCTCATGTTCCCCTGCAACTGGTGTACATAGGCATAGTGCCATCAGGACTAGTAGCCATTGATAGCCTTATCCTCCATGATGGTTCTGCAAGTTCTCTGATATATGCAGAAGACCTAGAGAAGGGTAGGGGTCAGTGGCAAATCTGTGAACCCCTGGATAGAATAAATACCTTTAAAGGGCTTGGTATTTATTATTAGCATGCCTTTGAGTAGGCATAAGCTCTCAGGGATATTTTGGAAATTAGCTGTGTGAGCATTGTTCATAAGTGTATTTCAAGAACAAGTAGTTTTGCATTTCCTTTCTGGAAATAAGGCAGATGCCATCATGCCAAACTACAGTAGATTGGTAAACAGAGTTGCATGTCTGTAATAGATGTCTGTTTAAGCCTGCTTACTATGAAGAGAAGAGAGAGCAAACAAGCGTAAGTTCCCAAAGTAAATGTGTGACAAATATTTGGCCCAGAAGCCTTTGCATCATGCATAATAGGCTACCTTGCAAATATTTATCCAAAATAGAGTTATTTGGTCTTCCGCATATTTCTCATAAGCTTATCTCGCTTAAGTTTATAATTTTCCTAGAAAAGCAAAAGATATATTCCCTGAGTCAGTTTGATTTTAACAAAGAATTCTGACAGAAACATTTGTGCTGACACGGAGATCTAAATTCAGAAAAAAGGAAAATGAGTTGTAGATAAGGAAGTTGGGGAAAGGAAGAATAACTACTAAACAATGTATACAGTATGTTCAGCTTATAACACAAATAAATGATATGAAATATTGTAGAAAGTAGACAAAACCTGCAAAGAAAAGCAGGTGGCATCCTGTTCTGAAAGGAAGTATAGCTCGGAAAAGCTGACAAGTAATGGAATATATTACTTCCCAAAAGCATAGCTGAGAACTTGATTTGCGTGGCCCCCACGTTATGGAACTCCCTCCCTAGTGACCTTCGCCATGCCCCCTCCGTGATGAGCTTCTACCGTGCATTAAAAACATGGTATTTCAGGCGGGAATATGGGGTGGGTTAGGATTTTAAAATAATTTTTATATTGTTTTAAATTATCATATTTTATTGTATTGCTTTAATTGTACATCGGCCAGGGTGGCCAGCCAGATGGGCGATTAATAAATATAATAAATAAATAAATAAACGTCACCAGTCCTCATAATGCTCCTAAATGATTCTTAAAAGGCTTTAAAGTCTTTTGTGTTTTGTTTGCAACCATTGTATATTCTTATACATTTAATGCTGTTATATCATAAAATGTAAATCATGAAAAAACAGCTTGATATTTTGAAGTACAAGATAAAAAGACATGCCTGATCTCAGAGTCCTCTATTTCTAAAAAAAAACCTGAGTGTGTTAATACCAGGATTATTGTAACCTACAAATTCCTAGGTGACACTTTTGTACCTGGAATATGCATAGGACGGTTACCTGCTGATCTGTGATCACTAAATACCCAAATCCTATAGCATGATATCCCAAGACAAGGACAAATCTATCACAAAGAGATGACTGGCGGAAGGACTATTTATTCTGAAGTTCTTTGTTAAGAGGAAAGCCGGTGGTGATGGTGGTGATGCGTTTAAAACGGGAATAGCTAAGCCTTTGCCCATTTCTTAGGGGTTGTTTTTGAGATACTGCAGGTTAAACACTTTGGACGCTCAAAAGTGCAATATAAGTGTTAGCTGCAGCAAACAAAAGAATAGCCTTGGTTCAAATCCTGCTGCTGCCACAAAGCTCCATAAATGACCTTGGGCCAGTCCCTCCCTCTTAGACTAACCTAATTTGACAGAGGACAAAATAGATGGTGGGGGGAGGGACCCTTGGGCACTGCCAAGGAAGGGTGCGATACAAACATAGCAACAGTAATAATATTACTATTACAGCATGGATTCTCAAAGTGGAGTGACCTCTGGCCCTTTGCTGTAGCGCCACCGATGGTTTTGAATGATCCTTAGAACTCAGCACCCACCACAGTAATCAAGCAATAATAATAATAATAATAATAATAATAATAATATTGAAGCCGGCTGTGAGGGGGAGATTGTGGTTCCTTGTTCAGGTGATCAAAAGTATGTTGTGTGGTCCTTTTAAATGTATTTTGCTTCTATATGTCAACTTCTGCCCCCAGAGGGAATTGTGATGCCTTTTGGTTGATACAAAGAAGGTATTTGGCTGACTGGAACCAACTAAGGGTGCAATCCTATGCATGTTTAGACTGAAAAAAGTCCTATGACTGCCAGTATGCCCCAGGAGGTGTTGAGACAGAAACAAATCCGACATGTATTGGACTGTGCCACTTAGGTGCAAGTTTTCATTCAACTCATGGGACTTCCAATCCAAGTAAATGTGTTCAGGTCTGGAGAATTAGTCACACAGCGCCAGGTGAGGGGCAAGAGAGAGAAAGAGCATTTGGAAGCCACAATTCATTTATTCCAGAGTAGCTCCACGTTCAAGAAATGTGTCATGGAGAAAGTGGTTTGCAATCCAAAGCAGTATTTCCACTGAGGGTCCCTCACAGAACTCTGGCTGAGGGATGCAGGGAGTTGCAGTCCAACACATCTGCAGAGCACCAGGTTGAGGAAGGCTGGTATAAGCGAATGCTTTTTAAAGACCCATGAGTAATTACTCACTGCAGAACATTGCAGGCCTGGCCAAGGTCACCCCGGAAGGTCAGTAATACGAACAAAGCGGGGAACCAAAGCCAAGCTCCCCACACCGGTTATTATTACCTTATTTAACACCCGATCAAAGCAGGGCGACTCCAGAAGGCCTTTCATCACCTCGCGAAGGGTCTGGATGGTGAGGTGACTCATGGCTCAGAATCGGATCCTTCTCTTGAGCAAGGCGCTAGTCAAGCCTCTCCCGCTCACCCCAGATGCTGTCGGGTTAGGATATCTCCGAACAGCGGAGGCACAGGTGGTTGCAAAGCAGCAGAAGCCGTCGACCTCAAAAAGGGAACGGCACCCCCACTGCCCTGGCTCTCAGCACCAGCGGAGGAGGAGCGTGGATCAACACCACGCCTCCAGCCTCCACTCCTACCCGCGTCTTCTCACCACGTTCCAAAACTTGCTACTCTTTACGTTCCATCTGTCGAACGTTCGCAACCTTTTCGAAGCCACGCCCACCACACCAACTAGGTCCAGCGCGCGCGCGCTCTCCCAGCCCCTAGATTGGCCCCGCGTCCGGAAACGCGCAGATATTTCAAAGGCTGATCAGGACTGCCGCGTAGTCCTTATTGCGCCTGCGCGATATTTCAGCTTCGTGAAGGGGCGGGGTTGTGCACCGTGGATGTGGTGATCCTGGAAGGGGAGGCGGAAGTTCGAGGTTCTGAAAACAGTGCGGGAGATGGACGCAGGTAGTGCTGCACAAGGGGTGGAGCAGGCGACCCCGGAGGAGAGGAAGCATGAGCAGCAGCTGCAACAGCCTTCGGAGGAAGAAAAAGAGAAGCAGCGGGAAGAGATGGAGAAATACCGGATGCTCCTCTGCTCGGAATTTGCCTCCGTTAGCGGCAGCGACATCGCCGTTGCGCAGTGCTTCTTGGCAGAGAACGACTGGGATGTGCAAGTATGTATGCCCCGCTTTCTCGATCTCGGTGCATTTTGAATGATCCTATAGCTCGGTCGCAATCCCGCTCTTCTGGCCTTTTGTTTTTCAGATGGCTCTGAATTCTTATTTCGAGCCGCCACTTGATGAGGAAGACATGGACGTGACGCCCCAGCCTCTTCCAGCACCGGGGACAGTGTAAGTTGGCCCCATTAAGTCTCTAGGGCAGATGAGTTGGACTATAACTCTCATGGCTGGCTGGGGGATGCTGGGAGTTGTAGTCCAACACATCTGGAAAGCGTTTCAGAGTTGGTGGACTGCACCCCACAGATTCAAACAGACTCTGCTTCCAAACAAACCTTCACATTTTATTTTAACAAAGCCTTTTCCACAGAGCTGTCTCAGGTTGTGGCCTTACTTTGAGAATACCCAGATGATGAAGTGGTGTGTTCAAAATCCCAGGCCTTGCTGACTTTCTGAAATTCTGCTGCAACAAACTGGAGCCCCTTATCTAAACACAGAGATAATATCCCCTATCGTGCAAAGTGTGTTTTTATCGTATATTTGACTGTTCTGGCAAAGATATCTGATAAGTACTCTATCTCCTCAATATTTGAAAAATAATCAACAATGATCATGTATTCTTCATCTGCCCAGCTAAACAAATCCACACCTACTTTTGCCCAAGGTCTCTCTGGAACAGGGGTTCTCAACCAGGGGGGAATCCCCCCCCGGGGGGAATTTTAGGGTTTCAGGGGCGGAATTGGGACCACAGACTCATACTGTTGGAATACTGATATTTCCACAAATTACATTTCTACCGATTGTACGTAATCTATAGGATTACATCACACCTTATTGTATGGCACAGATTAAATTAAAAATAAAGATAAATATTTCACTTGTTATCTGTGGAAATATTCAATTTATAGTTATATTTGACTTTTTCTTGGTTTTTAGTCACAGATTTTGGAGCCCATCATGAGTGTCCAAAAAAGAGGATACGATGATTCATATATTCAATATGGATTCACATCCATCATCATCAATGGAGAAGAAAGGCCTCCCCAGCTCTGGTGTACCAGATACGCTATTCCATGTGCCTAGTGGCATACATACAACCCTAGCTGTTTAGTTGGTGTGCTCTCATTGGAAGCTTGTAACCTGCTGATTTTTCCTCCCTCTGTGCCTTATTTATTTATTTATTATATTTATACCCCACCTTTTTTCCTTCAAGGAACCCAAGGCAGCTTACATAGTCTTCCTCCTCTCCATTTTATCCTCACAACAACCCTGTGAGGTAGGTTAGGTGCCTTGACTCATCACACATTCTAGTGGTAACAGATCAGAGTTCCCCCCTCCCCAATATCTTAGGCAGAGGTAATGGTGCTTCCGCCGTTGGCACTATGGGGTTTTAATGTCCCCAATATAGTGTCACTCCAGGCCATTGTGGCTAATTAAAATGGTGGCTCTCACTGAGAGCTGCCATTTAAATTTCTCATATGCTTCAGAACTGTTCTGTGATGGGAGCATTGTGGGGAAATTAAACATGGCTGCTGAGCCCTGAGAACTGGCAGGGGGTGGTGGGATGAAAGTGGGTGTCCAGGACCGGTGTCGGCAGTGGGCCCTGCTATGCACCTGAGGATGCTGCGACTGTGTGGTAATGATGCCTGGGCCTACTCCAGAGGGCAGACTGCCATCACGCCATGTTTGACATACCTGGAATTGCTTTTGACTTTCATGAACTGTCAAGCCAAAGCACTCATGTGGCAATTTTCACAACTGGGCGTCCTCCAAAAATACCATTTAAAAAAAGAAAGAATATGAATAAATATTTCTTTAGGAGAAAATGACTTTGAACTAAAAAGTTTGACTTACATACAGTACTTGCTTTCTAGGGTTGACCTAACTGATGATTCAGCTAGCAGTAGCAGAGCGGCGGCAGCTGTGGAAGATGTGGCTCTAGGCCCGCAAGAAGATGATAGCACATTTTCTTTAATCACCTGGAATATAGATGGCCTAGATGAGAATAATCTTCAAGAAAGGATTCGAGGAGTCTGCTTCTATCTAGCTTTGTAAGTACCTACAGCAGCAGCCGTATAAACACTTACTAAGAAGTAAGTCTTATTTAAATCATTGGGACTTACTTTAGAGTTAAGCACACTTAGGATTTTTTCTTCAAAGAACAGACTGCACATTTGTACTTTGCTTTTTTTTCTTTAGACATTTGCGAAATGTAGAACTCCCAGGAATATTTAGAGCGCACTCCAGCAGGATTGCCACTCTTTAGACAGAGAGCTGCGGAATCAGCACCTTCTGCCCATCCAAACCCTGCAGGCAGGGTGGGTGGGACAACAGAAGAGAAAATGGCACACATCTTAAGCTAGATGGGCCTCTCATTAAGGGCCTTGTATTCTGTTTTAAATTCCTCTTTTTTTATTTAGGTACAGCCCAGATGTGGTATTTTTACAGGAGGTTATTCCTCCAACTTTGAGCTACCTACAGAAGAGAGCAGTCAGTTACACAATTATTCCAGGTAAAATGGAAGTTATTATAATTGCTATAAGCTTGATGCAGTCAAGACGATTGCAACACTATTTTTTAAAATATAATTTTGCTCGGTGTGATGGCACAGTGCAGTGCAAAGTCTGCAGAGCCTTCTCTTAGCAGAGGATGAGCTGGTTGTACCAGCTTCCTGAAAAGACTGACTGACTTTGTTTGTATGTAATGCTAAACTATGGTTTGGCATTACATGCATGAACATCAGTGAGGTTCAGGCTTGTGCAATGCTGCACCCCCCTCTCCTTCTCTTGCATGCCCCTCTCCATTTTATCCACACGATCAGAAGCTTTGGCTTCCATTTTTAACTAATTTATTTTATTTATTATATTTATACCCTGCCTTTTTTCCTGCAAGGAATCCAAGGCGGCTTACATAATCCTCCTCCTCCTCTCCATTTTATCCTCACAACAACCCTGTGAGGTAGTTTTAGCACTATATCTGAACCTGAACAAACTGGTTAGTCTTAACCAGGGTTTACTGTAAGAAGCCAACTTCAAACCTTGCTTTATGAAACTAGCTTGTTTCAATATAGTTTAAGTTTAACCACATTTTAGAGTTCGGATATAACATTAAACTTATATCAAAAATGGAAGTGAAAGCCTGGGACCGAGGCTCACCCAGACTCGAGGCCACTGTCTTCTATTACATGTAATTTCTGACTGAGGTGTCACTGATGTTGACCTTTGCTTTTTTTTTGTGTGTGTCTCTCTCTCTCCAGGTAATACAGTTGGTTATTTTACTGCCATAATGTTAAAAAAATCAAGAGTGAAAGTTTTAAAACATGAAATAATTCCTTTCCCTACAACCGTCATGAGGAGAAATTTATTAACAGTACATGTGAGTGCATTGTTGTACATTAAGTTTATGGACAAACTAATTTGGTATAAAATTAAAGGCCTCTGAAAAGCAGGCTAATTGGGGGCATTAATAGGAAAGAACTGAAAATTCTTATTACTGCCTTTAGTCCATCCATCGGTCAAATAGCCACCAGTTGCTATTCCAGCAAAAACACCAGCAAGGGAAAATCAGCCTGGCCCAAAGTGCATTTAAATGCCCACTTATAGCTCACCACCATATTCTGGCTTTGAAAAACTGATCTCCCTCTTCCTCCATTTCCCTCCACTTCCCTTCCTTTGCGCATCTTTTCTTTTTTTTTTAGTTTGTAAGCCTGATGGCATGGCCTGTTTCTCTTTTTCTGATTGATGCAAGCTGCTTTGAGAGACAATCGTCTGAAAAGCGGAATAAAAATACAGCCAGTAAATAAATAAAATTAATAGTCTGAAACCATTTTAGTTCTGCCCTTTTAACTGGTTAATCAGTTAACTTTGCATGTTGTCAGAATTCAGAAACTCAGTTTAGTTGTTTTGGGGGAGAAAGTGTGAGAGCAAACAAAATCTACCATTCATTTGTTAGGAGAGACTGTCTTTACAGTCATGCCTTGGATTGCAAGTACGGTAACTTGGTTTGAGAGCGTTTTGCAAGACAAGCAAATTTTTAAATATTTACTTCATATTTTTTTTACTTGATATACAAGCGACGTCTTGCAATACAAGTACTGTAGTACGGCTTAAATTAAAAATCTCTGTACAAATTTTTTTGGGGGGGATTTCATTTTGATAGAGTGTTTTGGATTAAAAGCACGTTTCCGGAACGAATTATGCTCTCAATCCAAGGCATGACTGTATTTTATTTTATTTTTCATTCCCTTATGGTAACACACCAAAACTGAAATAGGCTAGAAATAAATAAATAAGCCTTTACCTCACAGCCCCACGTATTAGAACAATTCCACTATGGATTAAAATTTGGCCAACCTATTAACAGAAGTGTTTAATCCACTGAGTAAACCAACTAATTATAGCTTGCAGCCCTACCATTTGTTATAACATTTGTTATAAGCCAGTGTGGCGTAGTGGTTAGAGTGTTGGACTGTGACTCGGGAGATCCGGGTTCTAGTCCCAGCTTGGCCATGAAACTCACTGGGTGACTTTAGGCCAGTCACGGACTCTCAGCCTGACCTACCTCACAGGGTTGTTGTAAGGATAAAATGGAGAGGAGCAGGAGGGTTATGTAAACTGCCTTGGGCTCCTTGCAGGAAAATACCGTAGGCGGGATATAAATATAATAAATTTAAAAAAAAAATTTTTTTTAGCATCGGCAATGTGGTAGGCTAGGCACTATAAAGAAGATCCCAGAATTGGCATGATCTGGACCCAGAGGGTTTGCAATCCAAGGAAATTGCAAAAGTGCAGGGTGGGGTTTGATGATTATGGGAGAAATGGCTGGGATTGTAAAAGAAAAGTGAGATCCTACTGTTCTAGCACAGCAGGAACTGTAGCTTTACGCTTGGCATCTTGTTCTTCTAACAGGCTACTGTCTCTGGCAGTGAGCTCTGCCTTATGACTTCCCATCTGGAGAGTACGAAGGGCTTTGGTGAACAACGGCTGAAGCAGCTGAAACTGGTCCTTGAAAAAATGACAGAGGTACCGGAGTCCACGACGGTGATCTTTGGAGGAGATACAAATCTGAGATACAAAGAGGTGAACTGCTTGGGTTATTTTAAATTATTATTTATGATTTTTAATAGGTCTTGTCATGTCAACTTTATTTGCATCTCCTTTCCTAATCTCCTGTAGATAACGGTGGATTTCCCCACAGATCACTTTTTTCTCAATAGATTATTCACAGTTCCTTCTTAACAATTGATAAAATGAGGTAAGGGTAGACAAACGTTGGTTGTCCCATAGCTGTTTATTCCTGATACTGTGTTCTCAAATTAAAACAGCATTGCTAAGGAGGAGTGACTTCCTAGCTACACCTTTCAATCTGCTTGATCACTGGTCCTTTGATGAGAAAATGACTGGCTCAATCATTTCAGGCTAACTAAACAAGATTTTGATAATTTGTCTTAATGAGCCTCCTTGAGCCTGAGCACATTGAGTTCCCCCAAGTTATAACTGTCAAAACGAGGATAGTTTTTTAAAAAATTATTATTTTAAGGGGTTATCCTTGTTCTTAACTTAAATGAAACTTATAGAGTGAAGTCACTGGAAGTCACTTAATTCCTGGCTTATTTTCGTCATTGACATTAAGACAGAGTTCCGCAGTTTGGACATAATAGTGAACTCTGGCTTAATGCTACCATAACATGCTCTGGCCCGGTTTGCATGTAATGGCAATCTATGGGTTCTTTAAATCATAGGTTGTCAGAATGCAGTGGCAAAGTTGTTGTGTGATGTGTCTAGCCATTGCCATACAGCACCATTGTAGAAAGAACTACACTGGCTGCCAATTTGCCACGACTCATAGTAATACATTATAACACACTATTAATGTTTTCCACTTTTCTCTCTATCAGGTTGATAAACTAGGTGGCTTACCTAACAGCGTTCTGGATATTTGGGAGTTTTTGGGCAAGCCAAAACATAGCCACTACACCTGGGATACAAGCCAAAACACTAACTTGAACGTGCGTTACAAGTGCAAAATGCGGTTTGATCGCCTGTTCCTCCGAGCTGCTTCAGCTGGCAGTCAGATTGTTCCTCGGAATTTGGATTTAATTGGCCTGGAAAAACTAGACTGTGGCAGATTTCCTAGTGATCACTGGGGTCTTCTGTGTAGTTTTGATGTGGTACTGTAAGAAAAATATATGTTTAAGGACTACACATTGTGTTTAAAGACACCATATTAACTGTTCATGGTTTTTTTTCTCTCTCTCCACGTCTTGCTAAATTTTAAACCAGTTCTAGGTTTTGTTCAGGTTCACACTCCCATGAGAATTCACTTTGTATGGGCGCAATCCTATGCAAGTTTGGGCAGAAAAAAGGCCTACAACTTCCTGTATGCCCCAGTATGCAGGAAGTTGTAGGCCTTTTTTCTGTCCAAACTTGCATAGGATTGTGCTCTTAGTTGTTGCTGGAATACCTTTCTAGTAAAAAGGAAAAACATCCCATTGTATACTCATAACTTCTTCCAGTTGTATGCACTCCAGGGAAAAAAAAGGTTAATTCCTGTGCAAAGTATATATTCTGCATTTTTATATATTTCATACAAGTTCCCACAAGTTAGAACAGAATTGTTTGATAATCTTAAAATGATACTTAAATAATATTGCACTTAATAAAGGTGGACTTTAGGCATTCTTCTTTCTGATGATGGTTTCAGGTAATTGAGATGGGAAAAACTGGAACCCATCTTTATCCAAAGGACCTGCAGTCCTAGGGCTATGGTTGTATTGCTGAAGTGTCCTATAATTCCCTTTCTGTGAAGAAAGGGGTTGCTGTTTCAGGATAAGCAAGGCTTTGGGGCAGAGGTCGGCATCATTGGGCACCGGCTGAGGCCCGTGTCCCAGTAGGAGGGCCACTACCTGATATGCCAAGCCCTGGAGTCTCCTGGCCCTGCTGCTGCTGCTGCTGCTATATATTGCTATAAGGAGGCAATGAGAGGAGCGAAGTGACAGAGCACATCCTCTGCACATCTTACACTCTCCCTCAGGGAGGTGGTCTGGATTGGGCCCAAAAGGAGAAACAAGTGAATGGGTAGTGTCAATAGTGGTGAGGAAGGAGGAGGGGTGAAAGCATCTTGCCCAAGCCCCCCCCCCAAACATGGAGTAATAACTTTTAAATCCGCAATCCTAAAGTAGACCTGCTGGGAGTTGTAGTCCAACACATCTGCAGTATGCCATGTTGGGGAAGGTTGCAAAGAAAGCACCTTCTTGCCTATTTCTTCTCCCCTGGCAGTCTGCAGTCCATGAAACGGAAGGGACTGTTCACTTAAGTGGTGCAATTCTATGCAAGTTTAGTCAGGGAAAAAAAGGCCTACAACTCCCAGCATGCCCCAGCCAGCTACGCTGGCTTAAGTGGTGGTTTGAAGCTCCTAACAGCAAGACCTGATTCCCCATGGGTAGGTAACCTTATGGTATATTCCACCTATACACTCTTAGAAGTTTCCCAAGTCTCCATGGGTTTTCAGGGAATTCCGAATTCCTCCCAACGCATAGCGAAAATAATCACGCTACTGCATCAGCACATGCGCTGTTATAGATTTGCACAACCGCTTGTCCCAAGCATGGACGAGAGATGAGTCCTGAGCCCCACCTACTTATCCGGTGGCTATTCCCCCATTCCAGCTATGCATTCACTGCAGCCGAGGTTGGTTCCTCACTACCTGTTTCCTTTGGAACTGATGTCATTTGCGTGCTCACTATTATTACAGAAAATCCAGAAAATGTTGCTGCCAAAGTTCGATCCTAGTATTTTCTGCTTGTCCTTTCTTTTTAAAGAGCTGGTTTGAGGAGATTTTCCTGCCTTTGAGTGGAATTTCCAGTGCGGACTGGCAAAGCACGATTAATACACGTGGCAAGAGTGAGCAAAGCACTAGTTCCTTGTTCTTTTCTGCTTATTTTTGCTATTGATGTGGGTACACCATTTGTGAGTGCCCTGCGCAGACAGAAAGCTTTGGGCCAGACATGCTATCTGATAGAGGACACGCTCCTGGATTTGTGCGTGTATGATTGGCGGTGGTCCAAAGCTTATTCTGAGGTGTACACTTTATTTAAATTTATTTTTATTGAATTTTCTCAAAACAATTAATTACAAATAATCGCAAAGAATAACAAAACTATAACAAATACAACATTAACATTGTGCTCCCCCCACCCTCTTGGGACCAAGCTATATTCCCCAAAAGATATCAAATATTCTGTATTCCAAAAATGTAACAAATCTTGACAAGATTAATTCCCCTCCCCCCTTACCAACACATAATCCAAAAATTTACCCCAAATGCTTACAAAAGGGTTTTTCTCCAATTGTCCTGACTCCTTTTTGACATTTGATATTGCAGGTTAATTTATCATTTAGTGCGATATCCCGTATGTCTTTGTACCACTCAGTAATTGAAAAGACATGTTTAACTTTCCATTTCCTGCCTATCATTAATTTAGCCGCTGTTAACAGATTCACAATGTTCTTGAGTACTTTTTAGAGGTGTGCACTCTTAACTCCCAGGTAAGTGAATAAAGGATTAAGTCCTCATTTATGTTGATATTCACACATTTAAACATGCAGCATATGTAATCTCTCCCTAACTTCCATCCCTCAGCCATTCCCTACTTTCTGCAAAAATCAGTGAGCTTCCAGCCCTTTCCACCCACCCACCCAATTCATTTCATTTCATTTCTTCGGTTTATGAGTCCCCATAGAGCCGAAGCTCTCAGGATGACCTATATAATAAATTCCCCAAGGGTGGCCGTGTTAAGTCTATTGCAGCAGCAAAAAACAACAGAGTCCTCTGGCACCATAAGGGCTTTATTCTGGCATAAACTTTAGTGGACACTGTCCACTTCATCAGATGCAGCTAATAAAAATAAGCACAATAAAAATACTGTTAATAAACACACACACACACACACACACACACACACCAATAGCATAACTTCAAAAGGGATGTAAAATAAGCAACGTTCTTCCTTTTTGTCGCCTGTATTTTTAACTATTTCAAAATCTAATTCCATATTTTGTGGGTTTTGCGTTTTTTTAAAAAAAATCTTTCTCCTCTGCATATGGCCCGCAACTGCCAAATTTTAGGCATCCCTAAGAGGTTGGGCGGTGTGATTGCTGTGCTGCGTTCCCCCCACATCCCGCTCCTGTAGCTTTTCATTGCTTCTTCCGATGAGAGATCTGGGTGGAGCTCAGGCATCGCCCCCTGGCGGCTGGGCTGGGCTGCGGCGTCCGAGCCGGGCGGCGTCTTCGGGCGGCGAGTGCGCGCTGGTGGCACCGGCTGAAAGCCAGAAGAAAACCTCGCTTTGCTGTGTCGCTTTTGTGCAGCTCTGAGGAGCGGCGAACATCGATCGCCTGTCCTTCCTTTTTAGCTTGGCCTATTAGTGGTGCCCACACCCACTTTTTTTTTTTTTTTTGCCCTTGGCAAGATCGCCTTTCTCCATCCGCTCCCGACTGCAAATCTTCGGGAAGACAACGCGAGGAGGAGCCGATGGGGCCCCGGAGGAGCCGGCCGTGTCCCGGCGCTGCAGCGTCAGCCGCTATTACCGGCGCCGCCGGCGCCTGATTTCCGCCCCCACCCCCACCACACGCCTTAAAAATCAACCACCACCAGGTAAGGAAATCGGAGCTGCGTCCTCCTTCCACTGTCGGTGCCGCTGGCGACTTCGTGTTACACGATTGTCGGGGAAGCCTAGCAAACGGTTGGCGTTTTAAACAAGTGGGCGATGGGTTGAGAAGGGAGCCTGGAAGGAGATGATGATGTGTTTGGTTTGGTTTCTCTCTCTTGTTCGCGCGCGGGGTCGGTCTTGTGCATCCCCTTGTGTCCAGCAAGGTGATCCGTGTAAGATCGGATGTTAATCCATCCCCGATCGGATCGCTCCATCAATACGTTTTGAAAACAGAAATGCGAAAGCCATCACAATGTCCTGTTTCATCTCTCTTTCTCTCCCTCGCCGCACCCCTCTCCCTGCCAAAACAAAAAACACCTGCTTAGAGATTTTATTATATTAAGCAGTATATAAGTATCACAAATAAATAAATAAATAAATATGAGATTGTTTCCAGGGGAAAATGTGTTTCTTCTTTTTACTGTATTGCCTAGCAATTTGCACCCCCCAAAAAAAGAAAAGAAAAAAGGCCTTTACTGCATTTATATATACCTCTACAGAGCGCTAGATTTGCTCTGCATCCTGTACGCTCTCCCCAAAATCAATGTTGGTACCGTAATTTTCTTTCTGAAACAGAATTAAATAATAATAATAATAATAATAATAATTAGTAATAATTAACATGACCATTATCTCTTGCATTCATTTTTCGGCAACAAAGAATAAAATGCATATGCAGATCTGCCAGTGTTATATTTTCACGCTGCTGTGGGGAAACTGCCCCCTTTCCCACTGAGTGACATGATGCTGAAGTTGAAGAAAGACTGAACAGAAATGGTTGGTTGCATCAAGTAAGGGGGACATTTAATTAAAATATCTTTCTGAAGGGATAGTAGTGGCATCTGTCCATTGTATGTTCCCATGTATTTGCAACCTGTTGGCGAAGAGGCAGCCCATGCAAAGGACTTGATTCCTTGTTTGTATGAAAGGTATTCAACCATCTCTCCTCCCCACTTTGCACTTGATAAACTGGATACTTCAAAATGTTTGTGGGAAACGCAGATTGGAGAGTAGCTGGAATTCCGGACTGGTAATATCTCATTTAAAGATTAAATGGAATAGGATTAGGATAGAAATACTGGCAACTCTTAATTGATGGCCAGGACTAACTGCACAATCCAATACATGTCTGCTCAGAAGTATAGAATCATAGAATAGTAGAGTTGGAAGGGGCCTATGAGGCCATCAAGTCCAACCCCCTGCTCAATGCAGAGGAACAGATGTGGGCAGCTCAGGCACTGACCCGGCTCATACCTGCTTAGCTTCAGCATGTGGCCTGCATTATTTATTTATTATTACATTTCTATACTGCCTAATAGCCGAAGCTCTCTATGTGCTCTCCAACCACATTAGGTCCCATTGAGTTCATTGGGTATAGGATTGCAGCCTAAAGTGTTTTCACAAGTAATGCTTAAACCTTTTATTTTTCATTTCTTGTGATTTGACATTGGAATGACTAAAACATGCATTAGCTATAATGTATTTTCAATGTGAGAATAGCTTTTTTCTGATGTGTATGTCACACTAAATGCATTCACAAGTGCTCCATCCAGACTACAAAGCATTCTTAGGAAAACACTTTTATGCTGCATCTTATCTCACTTCTATGCCATAGGAGGAAGAAAGATGATTAGCACATTTGGCATGAAGGGAATCAATTGCTATATATGCTGTGTACTACTTCTGTATGTGAAATACGTTATTTCAGTTTTATACACCTGGGGATAGTACTTTACCTCAAAGAAGATATAATCCAGGCAAATAACTGTAGATCAAAGGTGCATGTTGAAACTAAATAAAGACTGTCGCTGCGATCCAATCCTTGCTGGGGAGGTATATACCTGGAGTTTCCTCACCCACAAGGGCTTCCCCATTCACTTCAGTGGTGGTGACAGCTACCCTTTCTATTGAAGAGCTATTCCCTCTATTGAAGTGAATGGGAAAGCCCACTTGACAGGAGTTGCATGAGTGTTGTCAGAGTGCATGCAGAGCTATGGACTGGAGGCTCTCCCTCTGCCATTTTTACGGCTACCATATTGACCTCTGTGAACATTAGGATCGTATGTCTAATTGCAGCACTAACAGTGCAATCCTATGCATGTCTACTCAGAAGTAAGTCCCATTGAGTGTTCAGGGGACTTACTCCTGAGTAATCATGCATATGATTATGCTGCAAAGATAGCATAACTTCAGTCATCACATTGTGAGCGGCCATAGATAATTGCACTCTTATCTCCTTGCAGCTTGGCTTCCATGTTTGCCGGAAGTAATAGCCAGTGGATCCATGGAGGCTGAGGGACAGTTCACAGAACCATTTTAAAAAAGGAAAGAATCCAGGTCCACACAAGTTGGCTTTGCCAGTGCTCAACTGACTATACATTACATTGGTCCCAATCTAATTTGTATTGCAGTGTATTGCACTGTAAACGCCAGTGTGGGTGGCTCCCAGGACTCGCCAGCTCTTCAGCTAACTTAATTCTGCTGCTCTTCATTTGTCTGCTATACCCACCCCTCCCATTCATTGTGTTCTTTTCTTCAGCTACTAACCATTGCCATATATTAAGCTCTGCCCATGTTGTCTCTTTATGGGGCCGAATTATCTGAGACACCTGTGGCCTGGGTGATGTTCTGCGCAGATCATATTCTGGTCAGGGCTTGCTTACAAGAGACCAGCTTCCCCCAACCATGTTCCATCCTGATGTCTGGCATGGGTTGGGACATTGCGAGGCCTATGTGGCTTACTGTGTCTGGGCTACGTTGAGCCTTCTTATCCCGCAGCATCTGGCTGGCACACTCAAGGGTGGATGTGGACCCGTAGATGCTCTTCGCTCAGGGTTTGTTCCTTCATGCAAGTGTTCCTATATATTTTTAACCTGAGTTTTTCAATAGGGACTTGGTAAAGTCTGGTGTCAAACATGGACAAAGCAAAGCTCTAATCCTCATGGATGTACAGCAATCTTGACAATATATAGTCTGTTTGTTGTGGAGGAAGATTTTTTATTTTTTCCTTTAAGTCATCAGTAGCAATGTTTGCGTGCATCAAGTTCCCTGTCAAATGTCCATTTTAGTTTTGTTAATTGTTAATTATTGTTATGTTTTGTGTTGTTGTTTTTATAGAAATAAAAAAGTTAAGTAAAAAAAGTTTCCTGTCAGATGTCAATTTCCACATTATAAGTTGGTCTGCGACGAAGAAGATCACTGTTTATCTTCATCATGAAAATCAAATGTATCAGGAGAAAAGTGGCTGTTCTTTATTATGGTTGATGCTGGTGAATGTTGCTACAATATTTTTGCTTAGTTCTAACAACCACCAAATAAGAATGCTTTCCCTCATCATATTGAGGAGTCTTGTGGTGGTTGTTTGCTTGGTTTTTTGGGGGGCAGATTACACAATTGGTTATCCAGGAATAATAACCTTTGTACTCACTTCAGTTTCTCACTGTGTTTCTAGATTCAAAGGGCGAAGAGGTTTGGGGTGAGTTGAAAGTGAACACTTCCTTGTAGGCTTGGAGGCTCTGGACTCACTCCTGTTTCATTCCAGGATAAATGTTGGATAGCATGGCTGGTCTTTAGGTGGGTGGAGTTCATAGTTCCTTCAAGAAACATGGTATCTTCTAAATCAGAGGAAGGCAGAAGGTACAGTAATACCTTGGATTACAAGTAACTTGGTTTGAGAGCGTTTTGCAAGACAAGCAAATTTTTAAATATTTATTTAATTTTTTTTGACTTGATATACAAGCGACGTCTTGCAATACAAGTACTGTAGTACGGCTTAAATTAAAAATCTCTGTACAAATTTTTTTGGGGGGATTTCGTTTTGATATAAGAGTGTTTTGGATTACAAGCACGTTTCCGGAACGAATTATGCTCTCAATCCAAGGCATGAATGTAGATCTCCAGATGTTTGGGACTTCAGCTCCCAGAAGCCCCTGCCAGCATGGTCAGTAATCAGGAATGCTGGGAGTTGAAGTCCAAAACATCTGGAGATCTACTTTCTGCCCACCCCTGTAAATGATTCAAAATAGTGGCTGAAATGCTCTGAGATTCTGGTTTGTGTTGACATGGGCTGCAGTCCTACAAGAATGCTGCACTATTTGTAACCCACCAAGCCAAACATGGCTCATCGGTCATATATTGTGGCCTGGTGTGTGTGTGTGTGTGTGTGTGTGTGTGTGAGAGAGAGAGAGAGAATACTCCTGTTTTTCCCATCCCAGACAGGCCCCCAGTGGGCTGCTTTGCATGGCTGCTAGGCTGCATTCCGCTTGGAGGATCACACGCTGTGTAGACCTGTCCTTCGATAGTAATAAACAAACCAGCTCTGAACATTGTCTGTGCTGCTCCAATGATGGGGAGAGTTCCCTGAGAAAATGTGGTACTTAATTTAAGTAGTGCATTCACTGCCCTTGTGATTGCTGCATGCAGTGCAGTTGCATGACTGTCAGAGGTACTTTACTGGATTATTATATTTTTCTAGGTATAAATATTGGCAAACAACGAACATTTCTCCTGAATGCGCAACAGAGTTTTGTGAATGTTCTTGTACAAGTTTAATTAAAAATGAATTGGAGTACACTCCTAGCCCTCCCGTTCATTGAGCTCTGCACATGGGGAAAGGACTTAATGGAAACCTTTCAACGCCTTTCTTCTGCTGATCCCTGGCTGAATGTACGCATAGTGCCAGACATGCCTGGCCATTTACAATGGAGGACTCATTGGCACTCCTACAGTGAGATCCAGCAGTAGACCATTCATCCCAAGGACCTGACGTTCATGCTGACTCATGCTTCAAACATCTTCTTCATCACGTATAGCAAGCTGAGCCAGCGTAAGCCACAGGCTTTCCGAGAACATCTGAGTCCTGGACTGTTATTACATTCATATCCAGCTTTTCTTCTGAGGAACTCAAGACAGTATACATGGGGCTCCCAGGCAGTCTCCTATACAGGCATTGACCAGGCCCAAACCTGCTTAGCTTTGGTAATATACAGGCCTGTGGCTTATGCTGGCTCAGCTTGTCTGAGCATGGAAAGCTAAGCAGGGCCAGGCCTGGTTATTACTTGGATGGGAGACCCCTCCTCTAGTTTCCTGCATTGAGCAGGGGGTTGGACTCGATGGCCTTGTAGGCTCCTTCCAACTCTATGAAATCTATGAAAAAATATGGCCTTGTAGGCCCCTTCCAACTCTATAATCTATGAATCTAAGATTGCTACATCATGTACTTCTAGATCATGTTCTCCCTAAGACTAGATGATGTATTTTGGTCCAGCAAGGCAATTCTTAAAGTGAGATGACAATAAACCTCAGGCGGTGCCATCCAATGTGACTGCCCACAATGCTCCGAGGATTACGGGCATCCAGTTGAGCACGGGAAGAGCGCAGTGGCAAGGATCGCCTCCACTCTTCCCTCGCTCTGCAAAAGACATAGACGACCAATTTTGCCCATCTGTGTCTTCTGCCCTTGCTCATGAGGAGGAAGGGCTGAGGCCCCGCCGGAATACGTTGTATCCAGGCGGAGCCTCACTCCTCCCTTCCCCGCCCCCTGGAACACCCCCCCCCCAGCACCGGCTCCAAAGTCGCACTTGCAACTTCGGAGCCGCAGCCGGTGTGGAAAGAACTGCGCCGCCTGTGAGGGCAGAGGGAGGGCACGCCGCGGTTGGAGTTCCAGCTCCATCCTCCGAACACATTTCTGAGGTCGGAGCTGGGACTCTGACCTAGCCTATGGCTGTCTCGTGAGGGTCTAGCGGCCATAGCATTGTGCCCTTAATCAATGGAGTTGCTGGGTATTTATACTTTTTGGAATATTAAGACTTGCATATCCCAGGAGTGTCCCTGAGATTTTAATACCCTTTATAACCTGAATGTTTCATACTGATACCTGTACTTGCTTTTCTTAAGAACAGACATCCTTAAGAAAAGCAAGGTAGCAGTCAAAGAGTATTACCTTAGTGGTCAACGGTGGCCTATCTAATGCAGTTTCTGCTTTCCCTCCCTTTCCCCCCTCCCTGCAATTTTGCTTATGAAAAACACAACAGATATTTACTGAGAAATAAGCAACAGGCTCAGCTTTGCACTGTACTGTAGCTTTTGTAAATATGGATAACCAGGAAAAGGCTAAAATAAATGAATGAATGAATGAATGAATGAAATACAGTACAGTAAATGAAATAAACGAAACTGGCATTCCTGCTGCCTTCACAAACAACATTCCACTTATGATGGGATTTCAGTATTCCTCCCTCCTTGGAACTTCCTACTAAGTGTACCTGAAGTGTGCCATGAATGGGTTTTGGCAATTTTTGAGTCACGGGGATGCTATTTATGGTGTTTGAGCGTTGATCATCTGTCTGTTACCATGTGTGTTAAGTTACACTTGGAAATGTGTTTGGAGCCAGATGGCTTGTGAGGCATCCGGTTGTCTTGAGCCAGTTTCTATTTACCATATGTCATGATATGGTGTAAATCTTCTTTATAATCATGGCATTTTAATATCTCACCAGAGCAATTAAATAGTTCATTGGCTTTCAGTGTGATTGGCTCTTGGAACTGTGTAACCCATTCATGGTAGCTTCAGCAACTGTTAACACAGACTGATTACGCAACTGTCATATCTGCTTAATTATTCTGTTGCAAAGTGCCCTTTTAAATGAAGCATCACTTTTATTCATTTTCTAGCAACTGAGAATTTGGAGAATATCTGAAACTATGAAATAAGAGTCCTTTTAGCTGAGTAGCTTGATTGCTTTTATTTCCCCTACCCTCCCACTAAACTATCAGGATTATTTGCTGTCTGTGCTCTCCATGTGACTGATTTTACATATACGTATCTGCCTGGACCTTAAGGTCATCTTCAGAGGCCCTTGTCCAGATTCCCCTGGTGAGTGGCCACTAAGGAGAAGGGCCTTTTCAGTGGTGGCATCCCAGTTGTGGAATGCCCTTCCCAGAGAGGCTCGCCTATTGCATATGTTGTGGTATTTTCTGTGCCAGGTGAAGACCTTTTTATTTTCCCAGGCTTTTTAGTCTGCAGGGGGTTCTTTAAAAAAATATATATATATATATATATATATGTTACTGTGTTTAAGATCATTGCACTGCTGCTGGCGTTTGTTTTTACTGCAGTTTTATTCTGTTTAAACTTTTAAATGTTTTCCTATTATGTTATATTATGCTATTGCATTTTATGGGTTTTATAGATTTCATAGATTTTATAGATCATAGAGTTGGTTTGTGAATTGCTCAGAGAGCTTCGGCTATTGGCGGGTATAGAAATGTAACAAAATTAATGTTTTCTAGAATTAAGCTCTGACATGTCATAAAACCCCGACTGACTTGGGACCCAGGGCTTCTCTACATGAGGCTTTTAACCCTCCACTTTACTGAGGCTTCTGCTTCTAGATTCTTTGCGGCATTAACATCCACTCCTATACAAGTGCCCCCCCACCGGGTTTCTTTCTTTCTCTGCCTTTCTATATGTTCCATTACACAACCACAAGGTGGTGCTGCAGTATAGCAGAATTGCAAAAATGCACAAGCTTCTCATTCCAGTTCATCCCGCCATTTCCAGATAATACTACACTTTCCTCTCTCTAAAAAAAAGCTGCGGATATGCTTGGAAAGCACAAGAGAGGCCCTGGAGGAGGAGGAGGAGGTGATGTAAAGCACCCACAAACTACTCTGAGTGAGGAATCATGAGCGTGCAATAAATGCCTCGTGTAGAGAAGCCCCCAGAATCCTTGAAAGGTTGCCCTCTCCCCCTGTGATCCTGCCTGACTCTGAAGATCTGCTTCATATGCTCTCCTCCAGGTATCTCTGGTCTCTGACATTGGGGAGGTGATGACTGGGGTGGAGGGAACTTTTCAGCTGCAGTCTCCAGTTTATACAATACCCTCCACGGGCAGATTTGAGAGACAGCACATTATTGTTTTTTAAACTTTAAACTTAGATTAAGATCTTTTTAAAAGATCTTTTAAAACAAATTCTCCAAGACTTTAAATGACTGACCTGTGTTTCCCCTGGTTTTATTGATTTCCTGTTTTTTATTGACTGCAGTCCGCAACATGTGCAATCTTTGGCATTTTTATCTTTATTTCAGTCTTGTGTTTAACCACTCATCTTGTCACCATTGGTGATCAGGAGAATGCCACACAGGTGAGTGTGTGGTATTATCTTCAGGTGAGTGGGCTGCTGGTGGAGGAGGGATAGAGCATTCTGTCCCTCCTTCACCAGCCCACTTGGCTTCCACACTCCACAGAAAATGGAGATATGTGACTCCCTGGCCTAGAGTCCTAGATCAAAAACTATGGTTTGCTGGAACCAGAGGAAGTTTCAAGGTCAAACCCCTTCCTCTTCCCTCCTCTCATGTGCTAGCCTTGAAAGGACACTTCCTGGCTTGTTAAATCCCATTTCCCCCATGACATCCAAACTGGAAAACAGTGGTTTAGGCACTCCTACAAACCAAGCTTGCAAACAAAGCATGTTTTGATCCTGGTTTGCCAACCCTGGCTTGTAGAAAATATGTAAACCATAGTTTCCCAGTTTGGACATCATGAAGAAACTGTGATTGAACAAGCCAGAAAGTCTCCTCTGCAGCTGGGCACATGAGAGGGGGAGGGGAGTTCTTGAAAGCAAACTGTGGTTTTTTAGACTGGGCCTTAAGTGTTACCCTCCTAGTCTAACTTACTTATTGCCAATGGTGGACATCACAGGTAAGACAACCTTTATGCAGAGGAAAACTGTTCTGCCTGTGGTTGTTGTGTGAAGGTTCTCAAGATGGGTGCATAGACAACAAACCTCTTCTTCCTCCTTCTATGATGAGGATCTTCATGTGTGGAAGGTTTCAACGGGAGCACCTCTACATATGACTCTTTCGCAGCTTTAAAGAATGACGCGTACAAGTGATCCATTTTGTCCTTTTAGTCTTCATATTTTTTCCTAGCTTGTTCTATCTTCTGCCACTGCAGCCAGGGGGGTAATTGTACACGCGGCCTATCTGCTTGCTTGCTCTGTGCCATTCTAATCAATATTCATGCCAGCCAGGCCTATCCCCCCCCCCTTCTGTTACCAGCCGTGCAGGGCCTCAGCTGGACATCAAGACGTACCAGAAGAGACTTCCCATAAGCTTGTTGAATCTCCAAATTGCTTCCTGGAACTGGGGTTGGCATTGCCTGCTTAAGGAAAAATGTCTCTTGGGTCAGGACTAAGTGCCCTCTGCTTGCTCTTGGGGGCTTTAACAGGTAGGACTGTGCTCTTACTATTCATGCTATAACAATAACAGACCATTACCGGTAATTTGCTTCCAAGGCCATGCCGGGAAATAAAAGCCTGCATAGGCCAGATGCTCCATTGTGCACCAACACCTTGGAAGCCAGGTAAAAGGAATGCTTTTGGAACTGGATCTTCCTTGATTTTCTTGGCTCCCAAATGTCTTATGCAATGAAGACAGTGATTGAAGTGAGCCACTAAAGGTGCAATCCTATGCATGTTTAGGCGGAAAAAAGTCCTACAACTCCCAGCTTTCCCCAACCAGCCATGGCTGGCTGGGGAATGCTGGGAATTGTAGGACCTTTTTCTGTCTAAACATGCATAGAATTGTGCCCTAATGTCACCGAATCAGCTGGAGAATCTCAGTAGGTGTGAGCAGTAAACCATCAATGTGAACATCATTGTGTGCTGCCTGAATTGCTATTTAACTTTTTCTTTTCTATTCTATTTTTTTCTCTCCTTTCCTTCATTTTTTCTTTCGTTCTGTGGAGATTCTTTGTTTTGGTGTATTTCACATTTAAAAAACTAATATAAAAATTTAAAAAACCTTTTCTTTTTTGTTTTTACAGACCACGGTTTGTTCATTTCGTGCAGAATGCTGCTGGGTTTATCTCCTTCCTTTTGAGGTTTTACTTTGATTTAACTCAGTATTTTCCTCCCTCTTGATTCTGCCTTCCTTCATCTGCTAAATCCACAATATTAAAGGGTGTTCTGAAGTAGATGCTGCCCCCCCCCCCCCAAAAAAAATAAGGCTTGCAATGTTTCAGGGAAGAGGAGGAGGATAGCTGTCTCGATAACATGAAAGTAGCCCACAGAGAGAATGAAATCATATCCATTATGTACAGGAGCTTAAAAATGAATGCAGTGCACTGCTGTGACTTTGGATGAATTTCTGACTTTGCTTGGGGGAAGATTTTCATAAGCCCTAGCAAAGGTTGCCAGAGTTAAGCTTTTGTCAGCATTTAGTTTATAAATGCTTCTTTCCCCCTCCACCCTGCCACAGATGTGTATAAATCTGTGAGTGAAAATTGTCTCTCCTTACAAGTTGAAACTGCTGGCCTATCAAGGACTTGGGAAGTTTTTTTTTCATGTTGAGCACCACATTCCCTCAGGGGTAGAGTAAACGAGGCGGGGAGGGGGGGAAATAAGGCTCGGGCGGCGCATCCAGCCTTATTCACACCGCCACTCAGGCAGGGGTTATCTGTTGGGGGCCCTGCTGGAGCCAGTGCTGGGCGGGGCCAGAGCCCAAAGTCGGTGATTCCAGCCCTTTTCTCTCCCTTGTTCTACCACCCACGCCTCAGCCAAAAGGCATTAAAAATCAACCAAAAAGATCAACGGGGCTGGAGCAGCTCCCCTACGAGGAAAGGTTACATCATTTGGGGCTATTCAGTTTAGTAAAAAGGCAAGTAAGGGGGGCATGATAGCAAATTATGCACGCTGTGGAAAAAGTGGATAGTGAGAAGTGTTTCTCCCTCTTTCATAATATTAGAACCCAGTGGGGTCATCCCATGAAGCTCAATGGTGGGGCATGCCTATGTACACCAGTTGCTGGGGAACATGGGCGGGAAGGTGCTGTTGCACTCATGTCCTCCTTGTGGGATCCCGTGGGCAGCTAATTGGCCACTGTGTGTACAGAATGCTGGACTAGATGGACCTGATCCAGCACAGCTCTTCTTATGTTCTTATGTTCTTGTGAGATTCAGGACACTTCTTCACCCGGCATATAGTTAAAACTATGGAATTGGCTGCCACAAGATGTGGTGATGGCCACCAACATCAGATGGCTTTAAAAGGAGATTAGACCCATTCATGGAGGATAAGACTATCGATGGCTCCTTGTCACAGGACCTGCATATTACTGCGACGACACGGCCCTTTACGCTTTAGGACCAGGCGCATAAACCCTTCTCAGACTAAGCATCAACACTTGAAAACCTGAGGGGAGGGTCAAATGAAACCTTTCCCCTACTAATGAGGGAAAAGATTAATGCTGGTTATTAAGGATCTAGCTTAAATTTATGATACTGTGGGTACAAAGGTGTGTGTGTGTGTGTGTAGATTTAAAAGTAATGCAGGTTAATAACGCCAAGCTGACACGTAGGATTTGGGTAGCAAACAAAACAAAAATAAGTTTATTTTAATTCTCAAAATCTTAGTTCCAGAAAGTAACTTTAAACCTGCCTACACCAAACACTTTATAATTAACCTAAGTCACTATAACGCTAAATACTTTCACTCCTCATACAAGCACTGATTTCTCTCAAAACACACTACTAACTCCCATAAACACACTCTACCAACACTCCCCTCAACTCCCAACACATTCTACCAACACTCCACTAACTCAACTAACTCTGACATCACTCAAACACTCCTTATATACTCCTCCCCCCACCCTTTCCAAGCCATCACAAACCACACCCACTTGGTTTAACATTCTAGACACACTAAACATACTAATGCAGACACACACCAGGGAACTGAATTGTGGGGTTATGCCACAATTACCTCCACTACCAGAGGCAGTGTCTCAACTCAATACCAGTTGCTGGGGAACATGAGTGGGAGGGTGTTGTTGCACTCCTGTCCTGCTTGTGGGCTTCCCAGAGGCATCTGGTTTGGCCACTGGGAGCAGAATGCTGGACTATAAAGGCCTTTGGCCTGATTCAGCAGGACTCTTCTTTCCTACCCCCCTCTTCCTCTCTGCCCAGCAGGCTGCTGGGGAAGGGACTGATCACTCTTGCCAGTGGTCTGAACTGATCACTTGCCAAGGGCTTTTGAAATTAGTCTGAGGACCACATGAAATTAAACCAAGGGCCAGATCTAGCTGTAGGGCTGCAGGTTGCCCACCCCTGACCTTTTGGGTAAGTGCAGTACAGTAGGTTAAAAGTTGGTTAATTGGTTCGTACATTGGAAGCAGAAGTATGAATGATCAGCACTCTGTTTTCCCTGTGTCTGCTGGTAATGTGCAAAGGAAGCACCTTTGGAGAGGCCGCTACACTTTAGTCCTGTATTCACTTATCTGGGAATAAGCCCCAGTGAACTCAGTGGGACTTACTTCTGAGTAGACATGTATAGGATTGCACTTTTAGTCTCCATATGACCAGTGGTACGGTACACACATTGATCATGCTGTGGATGAGATGGGTTTGTCTCACTTAAACATTACCACACAAGCTAGGGACAGAGAAACATCTATGATTCCTATTTCTCTTTTCCCTGCTTCTGAGTAATGTATGAACTGGTACTCAGACTGAGCAATTCTGAGTTCAAATCATGGTAGTCTTCACCATGTTGTTTGCCTTTTAGCCTGTTTTTGCTTTGTAAAAGTGGGCCTGTTGAACAGACTTTGCCAACTGTGCAGTGTTTATTGATCTCTGGGAACTGCCAATTAGAATTGCAGCTGCGATACACCAAATGCTCCATTCAAGTGTTTATTAGTTTTCTGCTTCCATTCATTAATCTCTTTTGATTTTTTTAACATAGTATATCTTTATTTATACTTCTATCCCACTCTCTCCCATTGAGGTTACTGATCAGACCTATACCCACTTAGCATCAATGACTCCAAGCTTGTGGCTCAAGCTGGCTCAGCTTGTCTGAGTGTGGAAAACTAAGCAGGGTCAGGCCTGGTTATTACTTGGATGGGAGACCCCTCCTCTAGTTTCCTGCATTGAGCAGGGGGTTGGACTTGATGGCCTTGTAGGCCCCTTCCAACTCTATCTATGAAACTCTATGAAACTCTGCAACATATATTTGTTTGTTACACTTATATCCCGCCTTTCCTCCAAGGAGCCCAAGGTGGCATATATGATCATCCTCATCTCCATTTGATCCTCACAACAACCCTGTGAGGTAGGTTAGGCTGAGAGTCTGTGACTGGCCCAAAGTCACCCAGTGAGCTTCATGGCTGAGTGGGGGCTAGAACCTGAATCTCCCAAGTCCAACACTCTAACCTAGAGATGTGAAGGCCCAGAAAAAACCTGGAATAAAAATAATAATAAAAAATGCCCCCCCTGTTCCCCCCCCCGAAAAAAAAGGGGGGGAAGGTTTTTTTCTGAATGTTTCTCGGCTTTCACATCTCTACTCTAGCCACTACACCACGCTGGCTCCACATCAGGTGGTTGTTTTGAACACTTGTGTCAGGCTGTCATTTTGCATTTATTTAGTTGTGTTACAATTATATGCGAAATGATGTAGATTGATAGTGCAATTCTATGCATGTCTACTCAGAAGTAAGTCTCACGGAGTTCAGGGGAGCTTACTCCGAGGTAAGTGTGCATAGAATTGCAGCCTCAGTTACTGAAATGTTTCCATCCCTGTATGTACTCAGGAAGGTATAGATTTAAAATTTCACCCAAGTTACACTAGGGTGCACCTGTCATTACACTGGGAATTTTTGTGGCATTTTGCCTGGGATTTGTTAGTCTTACTGTCTTCTTTGACACATATTTCCTGTGTCTTCTACATTGTTGGGGGTGGGGGCTGTTTGGTATTTTTAAATGGTTTTTAGTTTTTACTGTACCTTCCTGTAGTGCAATCATACACAGCTCGGGACAGGCGTGTGTGTGTGTGTATGGCTGGCACCAAGAGTAGGCATGGTTGGGCACCTGCTGAAGGCCCAACGGGCCCACTGACAAGAGCCCCATGGAGTTGCTCCTCCTCCTCCCCATTGCAACCTGCTTGTTCACCTGCCTCTCACTCCGGCCCAGGCAACGGTGATGGTGAGAAGGAGGAGCAGTCGATGCCACTGCCTACTTGCTCCCTGGCTCTCTGCCTGTCAAGCAAGCAAGTAGTAGCAATGATGAGAAAGAGGAGGAGGAGCAGTAGCAGCTGGTGACAACGGTGGTGAGAAGGTAGGCTCAGTGAAGGAGGGGCCATTGAGGGTATCTTGCCCAAAGGCCTTCAAAAGCCTGGAGCCGGCTCTGTGTGTGCTTGTCCGTGTGTATCAACAAGTCTGTCCAACTTAGACATCACCTAGCTGGGAAGGTGAGCAATTTTTGACTGAAAAGGAATGTGCGGTTGGCCCCAGCTACGTGGTTGCTTAATTTACACACATGTACTCCCACGTGGCACAGTACGGGTATGGCACCCCAAGGAAGTGGCTTCCACACCACTGTGGATGCATGTGAATGGGGCTTGGGATGCCTTATGGGGCATTTCCACAGTCAAAACGGAATTCATTGGCCTTACCGGAGTGCCACGTGCATTGCTCCGATCCAAACAAGGGACTCTCTTTTCCAGTGGCTCAGCAGGCTGCATTGCCGAGTCAGCTCATCTGAGTGTGCTACCCCTGACTTCTGTAACAACTTAAAAAGAAAAGAAAAGAAAAGAAGATGTTCTATTTTATCTCCTTCCAAAATAAGTGAAATGGTTACAATGATGTTTAACTTCCAAAAATAGGGGGAGTCTTCCGACTCTAGTTTGAACATAAGCATTTGCTGTCTTCTAGTTGAGCGCTGCAAGTTATGTTTCAAGACATGATTGATGGTGGCACTTTTATAGCTCTCTTGTCTTGAGCAGCCTCTCTCTCTCTCTCTCTCTCTCTCTCTCTCTCACACACACACACACACACACACACACACATTCCCAAAGATAAATGGAACTGCGAAAGAAACAATTATAGCATAATTGGTGAAGAGGAGAAACATATGAACTAGAGTTTAGCCTGGGGCCAGGATAACCTTGTGAACTGCACATAGTTGTGTTTTTATGTTGTACAGGAGCTGTTAGTTGAGATTTGTGTCCATGTGAACAAAATCTTCTCCCTAGAAACAGAAAAGATGCAACACTGCAAAAGTGTGACCATGTTGTCAATAGGATGTGGAGGCGTTGGATCCTTTCTGGTTCCTTGTTGCCCAGGGTTGTTGTTGTTTTTAAATCAGAAGAACAATATCATTTCCCAAGTGCCAACACTGGGAAATCCTGGCCCCCTTTGGCCAGCAGACGACCATTTTGTGATGGTAACTGCTGTGATGAAACTACCATGATGAGCAGGGTGGGTGGGTGGCGGTGGTGTATGTGTGTTTGGCATCTTGGTTTTGTTTCTGTGTGTGGACACATTGTGTGCAGACATGCCAAGATTGCCACTTGCTTCATTCTGCCTCCATCTATATATTGAAAACTGTTGCTCTGTTTCCAATAGATGCTCTTTCCGAGTCATCATGCGCATGTGGGGATCTGAAAAACTATCCCATGTTTCTAATCATGCTCATAAACCTCCATACATTTCCACACGGATTAGTATAGACCGATGCTGCTGCCATATTGGTCACAGAAAATAAGTGAAAGCACACACACACACACACACACAGTCTTATCATTGGACCGGTTGCTGTTAGTGTAAGCATGCAAGTTTCCAAAGTTACACAGAATTCTTCCTCAGGAAAGGTGGAAGAGTAGCAAGTCTTTGAGCTATACAGATCAAACTCATTTGTTACAGGTTTGCTCCAGTGTTAAATTCTGTACAGTGCTCTGCTTGCATCGAGAATCCCGATGTACAGAAGAGGGAAGCTAGCTGTCCAGTGGACATCGGCTGGTGGCTCCGATGTCAGTGGGGCAGTGTATCCAGTCCAGGTTTTAGTCTGAACTTTTAAGGAGCTATCCATGGTGCTGAACCCCAACCGAAGTTCAGCACCACGGATAGCTCTTTTGAATTTCAGACTGAAGCCTGGAGTGGATACACTGACATTAGAGCCACCAGCCACTGCTGGCGTCATTTCCTTTAAATGGTGACATGGAAGGGGAAAGTGGATGTGACGTTGTTCATGCAATAAGCAATTACACAACTCTTTTTAAAAAGATTACAGCAACCTTTGGACTGGGGGACCTGGTTTGGGGAAGGGAAACTTTAATGGTTTGTCCCTGTTGTAGTCTCCATCTGGATAGGGCCCCCACAGCTGCTATTTCCTTTTGGGGGGTTTTCAAGCATCAGTTGCTAATTGCTAAAAAATAATAATCATATCTAGCTTGGCCTTGAGGCTACGTTCGTTGTTTATGCTAGATACAGCTCTTTTCTTTATATCGAGGGTGGCTTTGCAGATTGTATGGAGGCATCCCGTCCCCCTCCCAAAACCCCCACAAGTGAATCATACTTTCTGTTTAGATGTTTCTGGGGCAATGTGTGAAGTGGGAGTTGTGGGCTTCTGATGTGGGAGAAGATGACACCCCTAGGAGCATGACTTCTGTGCAACATCTACTTCCATGCTTTCATGTAACACAAGGAGCTACCCTAAGATAGAGGTGATTTAGGCTGCCGTCCTACTCACTTGGAAGGAAGTTGCATGCAGAAACAAGTGATCTGGCTTCCCAGTAAATTTTAAGTAGTAAACTATTTAGATCATTCCCTGTAAATAATGTGAGTATTCACTAGATTATAATAAATGGTATAAAAATGTAACTGTGATTATTATATTTTATAAATTAGAATTTATTTAGGATTTTTGCAGTTCTCCTGTTCTCTTCCTGATATCAGTGCCTATTATTTCAGGG